>JARYHS010009186.1:144208365-144298373 GCA_031002005.1 Vandiemenella viatica | reverse complement strand
CTCTCCGTCTTATATCCGGTGGTGCTATGCCTGCCAGTGCTTTGGTGGAAGTTAGGACGTATTTCTAGCACTTTAGCCAATAGCAAATGTTTGTTTTGAGGATAGATAACGAATGACTTTTTTACCCAATTTCTAACTTTGGTTTTGTTGGTAATAAACTCATAGGATATATATCTTCCTTCACGTGGCCAACAACAAGAGAAAGCGGTTTACCTAATCCCTGCATTTGACTGATATTGCAGACGCGAGTGTCCTGAGATGAGTTTGGAACTGAAGGAAAATCCGGAACGTTATTCCTCTTGTTGTGTCTCCTCCAGCCCGTAATTTCGATTCGCTTGATGTGTGACTTATGAGGTCTGACTGTCCGTGGACTGACTCTACAAAGCGGCTAAGAAGAGCAGTGTTGCCAACCGACGTCACATCACTGGCTGTAGTGAGTGAACTGTTTCCGGTCTAATAACTAACTGCCCATAGAGATGCGTCTTAACCAACGCCGCAAGTTCACCGGCTACAGCACAGCACCGATATCCACTACTAAAATTACCCAGTAACTGATCCGATTGACGAATTTCGAAATAAATATCCCATGCTCTGCCATTTCTTTGATTACTTGTGTTCTGCTAAGAGGTTATTTGTTCATTTCCTTTCAAAAACGGTTTAGTTTTTGTTTTTTTTGTTACTATTAATAAAATTAATTGGGTTTCATTTGTAGTGATAGTATTATCACAGCATATCTACTTATTCCATGTCAGTTTCCATGCAAAAGATAATAACGATAAGAATATTTCGCCAAAATATCTTGTCAAGATTTTGGAGAAGACTCCAATGGCACCCAACATTAAATCCGTGTTCATTAAACATAATAACAAGATTTGAATTTAAATAATTGATTAGTAAACGTATTTCTTAATTTTCAAGAGGATCATTTGCACCAACCGAAAGTCACAGTGACTCAGAATTACTATGGCAAGATTTGAATTTAAATAATTGATTAGTAATCGTATTTCTTAATTTTCAAGAGGATCATTTGCACCAACCGAAAGTCACAGTGACTCAGAATTACTATGGCAAGAACAGCAACAGAGTTCATAGTGACTGCAAGGTTTCGAAAAAGATATATTTCACGAACTGAGTAACCAGTAAAATTTAATGTTGCTTGCTTATCCATAAAGATAAAGTTGTCAAAATGCATCTTAATAATATTTCAGATTGTAAAGATTTCCAGAGATAAGAGATCAAATGCATGTATATAGTGTCTTAAATGAGTTCAAGAATTTATGTTTGTAATTAAAAAGACATCATGTGTCAATAAAAAATTATTTCAGTTCTGTTAATGAGAACTCTTCTAACTCTAATAACAAGAATATTTCGCACACTTAGTGTTAATAGAAATAATTACTTTATAACCACCAATAATCCTAATGACTGTTCTAGCATGTGTAGTTAAAATATAATGGTTGGTAACATAGATACTCGAAGATTATCTATATTTTTTAGATGCTGATTTTGAATAACTTATATATTCCTAAAACACAATAAGATACATGATTATACGTAGGCCGTAGGTTGTTTCAAATTCATGGTTGAATTAATATTAATCATTAAGCTACGTTGAAAAAAGAAGTGTGGTACCATTAGAATGAATTTTCTTTATTAAGAAAAGACAGCGTAGAAAACCAAAATCAAATATCTGTAGAAACGTTTTTCGAGAAATTATAACTTGAAGAAATGGAAAGCATATATTAAGAATTATAACGATACATATAACCTAAATACAAGGTGAAATTATAAATAAATGAGGCCAACAGAAAAAGCATTTGAAACCTTAAAGAAATTTGTAAAACCTACAAGAGAAGTGGTCAGCATTGTACAATCCCAAAACTATAAATTCATGAAGTAATTAAACTAGGAACTTTGCATGAAAACAACAAATCATAAAAACCAATCTTTTCGCTTATAGCAATTTGAAAGTAGTGGGAAATTCGATACTGTCTAAACGAAAGTGTGAATTGTATAACCCCGGGAAACAGCAGATAACAGGAATTAGGAACGTAAAGAGATACCAGGATTAAACCTAACTGATGCAGCACTAAACCTCTAACAGCAGATGAGAGGCACCAACTACTGGATTGGTTACCGTCTTCTAGTGATAAAACAACCAACAACGATTCTGTGTTAGATCAGAACAACGTAATTAGCGCAATAACATAAAGCTAATAATCTATGAGAAAGAGGTTCATGTCTCGCTTAGCAAATAAGCAGTTTCTGTTCAGTCTTTTGTTCTTATTGTGATGTTCTGGTGTAATTTATCTTAACTTTGTATTCATTACGTCTGGCCTTTATTAATTGGAAAAGATATTTCGCAATAGTAAATCAACATATATTATTTCTTAAAGCCAAAAATATTGAGTAGTACTTTTTAGCATTATACTTTCAGTAAGTACAAAAAACATATTTAATTATAATATTAAACTAAATTAAGAAATAGTAACAATTGCTTTTGGTAACCTACCAATATGTAAAAAAATATAAGCTACTGAATGAACATGATGATATTGATTTTCAGAAAAATAATTTTTATAACTAATTTCTTTGGTGTTGATAATGTAGAGATTGTAGGTGCACAGCTGTAGGTGTGTCTTTAAACTCCGTATAGCAGCAGAGAATTTCAGCGTAAAACTTTTTCACCATAAAGTTACATTTCTTCAATTTAGACAAAAGTCCTTTTCGTACAAAAGTTTTCATTGTAGTAATTCAGCAAAATAATGTCAATTTTATATTTTTTTTTTTCATGCAAAACGGTACTAGCGCGAAAATAAAAATAACTTGATTGATTTAATTTAACTTGGATGAAGCATCTTCTCCGGTGGAAATTTCCCTTCCTACCTGCTTTCACGTTGTAAGAATTTTAATTTTACAATCTGGACCAGAAAAATTCGATACCAGTTCTAATTGTGTAGCTGCAATAAATGTATAATGGAAGAACATTAACAGAGGAGGGTTGAGCGAGAAGAAATATGGTTCTGATAACAGAGGTTTTAAACAGGTAAGTAAATAACCCAATACAAATATTCAGATAAAACACTGAACCAGATCATCAAAATTATTATTGGAAAGAACACTTATCGCGTAATGAGAAATAATCAACGTGCATAAGTAGAACAGACTAAGACTCGAGAAGACTAAACACAACACACAAGGTGGTCGCTTGAATAGATATCGTTTGAGAACCGGATTAAAAAAACTAATGTAAATAGCTTTATCAGATGCTTCGTTGCGTCGGATCTACATTCCCCAACGTTCTGACGGAGGCCTTTGCTATTTTTCAGGGCTCAAGACACCTGCTGACTCTATTAGAACTGCGCTTAAACGTCAAGAGAAAGGAGGATAGAATAGACGCAACGCAACTCTTACGGCGCAATTGATAACATTATGATTTGTGTGAAAATCGCTTAATCTTTTATAATGCGAACCAAGTGCAAGTGGTGACCAATTTTATGGACTGTGCACAATACGGTTGAAACATCTTCGAGAGATTGGCAACTGACTTCAAAACGAAAGTGGAGAATATCACTTCTAGTATCCGGTATCTCGCAGGAAATGATTTAAAAAAACGACTTTTTTCATTTCTATAAAGTATCTTGACGAAAATCTGCATGCTAGTGCAAACCATTTGCAAGTTATATTGTTAACTGTATAGAGTAAATAACGTGGATGGTAGTCAAAACATCGAACGAGATTATGGTATCATGTGCAGATTAACAACTTCCAAATTAATTGATATGAATAAATACTTAAAACTAAAATAAAATACACATTTAAATGGAAGTGAGGACATATTTTTTTGTGAAATTGAAGTAACAGGACCAAATACGAGAAACGCTCGATGAGATAGAATTGACACAGAATATAAAATTATGCTAAAATGTATCATGACAACAAATGCAACAATGTATTGTATCTGTATCGTAAATGACCAGTTTGGATTCTGCATAATGTTTGCTTGTGAATCTTACTTGTGTATTACAGTCATAATCTTGTTCAGTATAGAAAATCTGAAGCTATCTATGTTGATGTAGATATACGAAAGTAAAAAACATAACTGAATGAAAAAACTGATTATAATAATCAGAATGACGTAATTTCATTTTCAAAATTTTCGTTTTTAAGAAAACAGAGTGAAGGAAAAACCATTCAGTTGCTATGATCCCAATAACGAAAATCAGTATACCAATTTAGGTCACTTATCTATTACAAAGCATAGAGAGATGCATGGGTCACGATTTATTGACAACTAGATCAAGCACTCCCATTGGAAAACGTGAAAATAAGAAACAATAAGAATTTAATTCAAAGACCCATACAAGTGCATATTAAACAAGCATTAATACTAATTTCACTTAAAAATTTTGTTAGTAATTACCTTCCACTCAGATCATAATATTCATTCACTGCACCTCAACGTCAAGCAGATTGCTACACAAAAAATGAATCAGTCAGATATCCTCAACGAAACAATTTAGCTGGTCCTAATCACTAAAAATAGGTCACAGAAAAGTTTATCGATCAGAGTTAATAAAACCTTGAGCAGGTCAGATGGATTAGTAGTTAAGGCGTCTGACTGGAGATTGAAAGGTCCATAGTTCGAATCGCTGTTTTTAAAGGTCCTTAACCCACCATCACCTCTGGCACAGTTAGCTGTGTAATTTGAAGTACCGCACAACGATGGCATGGCTTGGATTCCACGTTAAGCTCTAGGTCCCTTGTAGCCGGTTGGACTAACGCGGCTATGACAGGGGCGAAATGCGCAGCCAATAAAAATTCTGTAACGACCACAGAGTCATTTCATTTAACAAAACCTCAAACAATTAGGACAAATTTGGTTTTTAAACAGCTGAAAAAAAGAAAACTACTATTATTGAAACAATACATGAAACGCAACTTCAGATCTACACTTAGTTACATAAGAAAGCGAAATCATCTATGGAGACCAGAAAACCAGAGAATTGAAGAAATTGCATTCAAAATTAGACACGCGCAGCTCTGAATACTATTGTTGAACATTGGTTTAAATACAGCATTTTTTGTTTAATATTGAATTAAGAATTTAAGGAATTTTTACATATCCATTTATTCACAAGGATATTACACCAAAATAAGTGGAATCTAAAATCAATTAGCAATCTCTACATAATGGTCAATAAGTAGAAATCGACATAGTTCTACTTTAAATATTAATAAGATTTGAAAGCCTGCTCTCTCTAACAAGCTGGGAACTTCTGCTATGCAATATCCATAGCAGAGTTTTCACAAGCCTATGTTTGTTTAATGTCTGGAAATTATACAGTGATGTGCCGTTTTTACTGGGTGTGACTGTGTGTAAATCTCTAAACAACATTCACTTTTAAAATTATGAGCTCGTTGCTCCTTTCTATGTGACTGGACGGTGCACTTGCACCAGTATTCGGTTCTGTTAACGGGAATTTACAATTGCCTTCCTCAAATCTCAATGGCCAGCTATAATTACGTCAGTATTTGTCAAGAGCTGTCATGGGGGCATCATAAAGAATTCCAAAATTAGTTTACAGGGAATGTAACTGCAATGAAGACGACACGTAAAAGTCGCTGCTGTTTCAACATGTATTGATTCAAATTAAAACAGAAACATATCTGTTTTTAACCATAGACGTATACTTTATTTCAATGCGACAAGCTCTTTCGAAATTAACTTAAAAACTACAGCGATGTAAATATTTTAGTTTTAAATACTGCCAGTAAGCAACATAGAGCCTATACTCCAATTTCCCCATCAACTCCAATTTGCGATCGTTTGTCTTTAAGGTATAGCAGCATGATTCAAAGCTAGATGCTCTTTTACCCATGTCCTACCAGAAAATTTTGAGTGAATAATTTGATTAAATATACAAGGAATATTTTCTGGTCTGAAACACTATATATTTCAAGCAAACGGCGACTTATGGGATGTAGTCGAGTACCGCCAAGGAAAGTATATAAAGGAAAATAATGGAAATATTTCTAACTACTATTATTTGAAAATAATCTAATCCGACAGTTACGAAGATATTGTCCACAATTTCAAAACCTACAGATAGACATAGCAGAAATCCACGTGTTTACATTTTATTGTAGGTGATACATTTTGATTCAAAATTTCAATCATGATATAAATTATGCTTTCCCAAAAGCATATAGAATTTATACGAAATGAAGAAATTCTAAAACGGTTTTATATGTATATCTGTATTGTTTTAGTTAAAATGTGAAATTTAACTGTTTCCAACCATTAACAAAAAGAAACTGCATCCTTCTGACTTTGGTTGTGAAACAACAAAGGCTGCCAACTACTGTGAGCGGATGGGCGGGAAGAAGGGGGGCCACAGAGAAAAACAGACTAACTGACAGGTTTCGCTAGAGGGAGAAACAGGTGTTCGATAATTAAGCAATCAAGCGGCAACCGCCGGTTTTATCATTTGGCTTGAATTCATCTTGCTTTGATCGCAATAAATAGACTGTAACTGTTACACATCAGAAAAACAAGTAACGAGAAAGATGGTAAATTGTACAAAAGTTATCGCAAAAAAGGTACCTAATTCAGCGTTGCAAACGAGAACATTCGAGATACACGGGTAATTGATTATCCGCACACAGGGGTTGTGTTAATAGTAGCGGGCCTCGCCCAGGCCGGCAGGTGTGTGTGCGCACAGTGGCCTGCGTTCCGGGCGTGCCGCGCTCGCAGGGGCGGGCGGCCTACCTTCCGGCAGTCCCATGAATGCGCGCTGGCGCGGCTACTGGACGCCTCGCGGGCCGCCGCGGCGCCGGCCGCCGGTCGCCATCATCAGCCTCGCCACTAGACACTCGCCACACGCGCGCGCACTGCCACCGCTCACGGGCGTAGCCGCACACTCACTGAGCGCCGCTCCAACATGGCCGACCGCCTCGATCCTACTGCCACCGCAGTTCGCGCGGCCGCCGCCACGCGCCGCGACGGCTGCGGCGGGCGACGCCAGCTGCCAACCGGCGGCGGCAAAATCCCTGTAAAACCGCATCCACATAGTAATGAAGCAAAATAGTCGGTTGCGAGCTTCCGCACATCTCCATACTCACTCCTCCCGTAAATACGCCACGCAGAAGGCTACAAATCTGTCCATAAAACAAAGTGATTTCTGTGCTCCTCATAAATTTGACATACGGAACAATGCTAGGTTAGTGACACAGTAGAACTCCAACTATCGGAACTCCGATTATCCGAATCGCTGATTATCCGAATCACTTAAGGCAGTCACATTACGATGTGCGTGGAACAAGTTGAAAGGCATAAAATTGAAGATGAGAAGGAAATTGAGAAACAGGAAAAAGAAGCTCAAGAAAAGGAAAGAGAAGAGACAGGAGAAGATGGGGATGACGTGTTACTTGAGGAATTCAAAACATTCTTCTGAAAATTCCTGGATCTCTGGATGTTAGTGCTGAAGATTTAGGAGAGTGGGTGGCGTGTGATTCGCCAGACCCTGGGTATGAAATTCTAAATGATGATGAACTTATTGAAAGTGTGAGAGAAGAAAGTATCGAGGAAGAAGATGGCCTTAATGTCGAAGTTGAAGCAGACACGGGACCATCAGCTAGTCATGCTTTTGCCTGCCTTGAAACTGCGTTGAAGTGAATGGAGCGTCAGCCCGAGTGTGACCATATGCGACTTCCCACTGTCAAGCGGATGAATACAGTCAAACAGCTTACTTTGACCGAGATGTTCAGCAAGCAATGACTTTTATTTACAGTACGGTACATACTGTAGTAATTTACAGCACTTGTAAGTGCGCTTAACATGTAAAGGTGTTGCCTTTTCATTTAATAAATAAAAAATTCTTTTTCTTTAAAAATAATTTTTTTCTCCCATTTTCAACACACATTAATTAATTAAAATAGATCCTTTTCGGAAAAAATCCAATTAACCGAATTTTTGATTATCCGAATTGGGTCCGGATCCATTTGATTCGGATAGTTGGAGTTCTACTGTATATGAAAAATTCCGATAGGGAGGATTGATCAAGGGACGAAAAAGCAAACGCATAACTAAGAGTCAAAAGATGAGTTGTGATCTGATGACACTCACAATCTACACTCATCACAAATTTTTTATTCCTCCACTTGATGATTCAGTAAGTAGAAAATAATAATTTGGAGTTTTAAGTATCTACCTCATAGACGAATCACCACTAACAGTGTTGAATACCCTCACTACATACATACTATGGAGAGATTTGGATTTGACCTAGGACTTGGCACGTAATCAGGTGAATAGAAATCGTGCATCCTCACCTCTTCTACCTTGCCAGCCACGCCAAGTGCCTACGATAAAAATTTCTTCCGCCACCGAGGCTTGAACCAGCTAACCTAGTCTCAGAATTGGGCACCATAATAACCTGAGCCAACGGGTCGGATTTTGCTGTTATAGTAATGTTATTATAATACAATATGTTTTATAGTGCGTTGACAGAAGGCGTCGATGTTCAAACAAGAACAGCGTGGTTATTAAATTAATATTGCAATTGTGGAGGAACAGTCTCAAAAGACACACGTAGGAAACAACTGCTACATTCACTGAAAAAAATTATATTATCACCTTCAATGGTTGACTTTTGTATCTATCTGAAAATCTTCAATACAGAATGCGTTGTATCTGTTCGATGTTTGTGTTTTCTTGCTTTTCACTGCCAGTCAGAAAAATGAATGGCTCAATACAAACTTCATTTTGATGAAGTCACTCTTTCACATACAATATATTAATGCTTGAAAGTTCATAGAACTTCGACTTGAGCAGATTAGATGTTGTAGTAGCCTAAAATAAATATTTTTGTCGATTGCGACTTGAGGAGGCCACCGAAGGCAGGTACAGTATAAAAGCCTTTGTATATGGTAGTCGTCAAAACAATATATATGCAATCCATTTTACTACTTAATGCTGACTAGTATGTTCGTAATAGTCTTATTTTACCACCATAATTTTGTTTTAACCATTTAAATAGGAGCTTTCATGTTCTTTTGTCTTGTGAGCAAACTAATCGTTACTCTCGTATCGACACCATAACTAATATAGATGATTTCGGTTAATTTATTTCGCCATGTGACAATGTTTTTAATTCCTCTTCAGTCTTGTTTTAATTTAACCTCGCAATTCCACAGAGAGAAATAAGAATCTGAACCTCAGCTCACATAAACAAGAGTTCCCCAATGTTGATGTTATTTCGTGTGAGAGAAATGCTATTTAATACGGAAATTTCAGTACTTGACGTTACTTAATGTTAAATATATCAATACATTTATGGTCTGCCGGCTGAAATTATGATAGGCTATAAGAGAGAATTATTAGCACTACCATAAAATATCAATGTTCTTCTGTTTATATCAGCATTTCCCCATAACATATGTCTGTTTCTGACTTAACACCAATCATGTGACTCCACGCACATTAATAATCGGATGTTGGTTACCTCATTCTAAAAGGACCTAATATTTAATAGTGTAGTCACAGCTGGTAGTAATGGAAGAGGAGGGGGGGGGGCGGAAACAGTTCATAAGCAGTGGTGGAATCAAAGCATCGGCATGTTTTCTACTATAAAGATGTATCGAATATAATGAAATTTACATGCTGAATGACTGACGAATAATTATTAACTTTCATACATATTTAATTACTGACGTAATAAAATGAAAATATCTGCGCAAGTTTATTAATAATCTAGAAGTACATGCTTCTATTTCTACAACCCTTAGTTCAAGCGTCAAAAATATTTCTTTTAGACTTTGACAACACCGAATCTTTTTAGATGGACGTCCTATCAACTGTGCTAATGTTTCAAGCATTAATAGATTATTATTAAGTTACGAATAGATAATAATTTGGTAGATAGAATATGTAAGGTTGATAATTAAATACAGGTAGTCATTGTTTGAAACACTGTTCAGCTTTCACGTCCCTAAAGTTGCTAAGATTTGCGTAGTTAGTTTTCCAGTATCGTGTTTCACGTTAAAAACATATTCCAGTGTAAGCAATCTGCTTATAGCAGTGTAGACAGTTGCGTAGAATGTAGAAATACAAGAGAATCTGTTATCGGCGATAACATATTACATTGGTTGACTAGATGCAGACCACCCTAGTTCCACTGTCACTAGTATAACCTATAACCAAGCCTATAACCAAGCTCTCGAAATCCACTACAGCTATGATTTAGGAAAAGTATCGAACTAAGATGCACAAAATAATTTAAGATTAAAAAAAATATGGAAATTATGGTACAGTGGTTGGCCAGATTATTAGGCCACCTCCAAGAATAGATGTAAAATATTCAGTCTGCCAAGAAAAGATGTAAAATATTCATTCTGCTTTTACTTTTCATATTTCTTGTTAAGTTCATAGTCATTTAACAATTGGAATGCATCACTCACTTATTGTCGGCCAAAAATATGTAATCCTGATTGTTAACAAGATGTAAGACTGCCAATAATGCAACAAAATAACAGAAAATCATTCCCTGAGGAAGTTTTGTTCATTGTTAAGTATCATGTAGCTGAGAGTCAGCGTATCAGTGCAGTCTGTCAAGTTGGTTTTGGTGAAATTATTGTGATTTAGTGTAAGTTTTTGCAGTTTCCCCAGGACAAAATTTTCAGTCAAATTTCTGAACATTGACATGGGCAAACTTAAAGATCTAACAGATGAACAAAACGCTGTAATAACTCATGTTTTAAAAAAAGAGAACTATAATATAAGTGAAATATCCCGAAAATGCAATATTTCACGACAGTCAATCCAAAGAATAAAGGAGAAGTTATTGAAGGGTTTGACTTTGAACGCTAGGAGGAAAGGTTCCTGTGGTCGGAAGAAGATCATTACACCAAGAGATGAACGTAAATTAATAAAAATAATTAAAGAAAACATATCTGCAACGAATAAGGATGTGATGGTTAGTTTAAATGAGGTGGGAATTCCAGCTTCCGAAAGAACAGTTCGTCGAACTTTGAAGAACCTTGGTATCAAAAGCTGCAGGCCAGCAAAGAAACCAAAGCTCACAGAAAGAATGAAAAATCAAAGGTTCCAGTGGGCCAAAAAATACAGAAACTTCACTGCTGATAACTGGAGGAAGGTGAGTATCAATTCTAGAATCTTTTTTCACACATACAGTATATATATATTTTACTATAGCAAAGTCTAACATGCACTGTACACTGTAATTTGGTTCTGCAGGTATGCTTTAGTGATGAATTGACTTTTCAGGTATTGTCTGACAAGAGACAGTATGTGAAACGCAGGCCTAATGAAAAATATAATGAAGACGTGTTGTACAAACTGTGAAACACCCTCAGTCTGTGATGATTTAGTCAGTGATAAGTGCTAAGGGACTTGGAAACCTTTTCATTGTGGAAGGGATGATGAATCAAGTGCAATATAAAAAGGTGCTTGAAACACAATCCTCAGGTGCAGGATTGGTATCCAAATAATAAAGAAATAATATTTGTGCAAGATTCCGCCCCATGTCACACTTCAAAATCTGTAAAAAGCAACGCTTTCTGAATAGAATTGTTTTGCATAAGGATTTCGTAAACATAATAAGTGGGACTCTTCGCTATAGTTTTTTATTGATTTCTTCTGTGTAAAAGGCAGGTAAAGTGCTTGTTCTTATGCTGAAAGTACACTAGCACTGAATACTCTGATCTGCAGTTTAATCGGTTTTCTCTCTAACTACAGCGAATACAAGTCATCTAAAACAAGGGTAGCCTACTGTCACTGTAAACAGTGTCTATCAAACTAATTCGATAATTGCAGCGATTTCTTCGAGGAATTTAGCCTGGCTGGTGATGCTCGGGTCTGGCTTTTCGGAGAACACAGGTTCGACTCCCCGTCCAGCCATCTAGGATTTTTCCCCATGTTTTATCGAAATCATTTCATTTGAATACAGCCTGGCTGTTTCAAAAGGGCCATGGCCAAACTCTTTAATTTCTATGACCCCATTCCTTTCCCGCCTTTCAAATGAAACAGAAAAAATAGCGATTTGATACTGCCACTACATGAAGACTGCAGAAATATATTTTAGTCGTTATAAGTTCGGTATAAATGATTATCATAACATGTCGGAGGAACTAATATGAATTACACAAAGATCGGCGATGCTCCCATCATGTGACAATCTGAAATGAATTCGATGACCCGATACTATGTTCCTTTCCGTGAAACAGACTCCCGTGCCTTCTTATATGTTAATTGTAATAGTATTTATAACGATATCTACAGGTACAGTTGTCTAGCTGATGCACCTGTTGGTGTTGACGCACAATATTAAAGAAATCAACATGTAAAAAAAAATTGCTATTTCTATCCAACAGAGTTTAAATTGTAAAAGCTTTGTTTTAGGTTTTACCTACAATTAGTAACTTTTCTCAAGACAAGAAACTGATAACTAAAGCTTATTTGTTAAATGGTAACAAGAAATCACCATGAAAATTTCATGTCTTACTATCGATATAACAGATTTTTAAAGAGATATCCACAACGTTTGTGGAATATAAACTCTTCCACTGCCGCTTCTAATCTTTTCTGTTCCAAACAACCTTACACCTAATTCGCAAAACCTCTGTTTGACTCTACCATTCGTTACGTTATTTTATCAACCTCGTTACAAAAATATCGGGACTACTAACTAAACAAATTCTTGTATCACAAATACCTGTGTATGTAGAAGAGATGAGAACTTTTTCTTGGCTATCGACTGGTGCTCGGTTGTTATATTAATTCATTACGATCGTGGCCGTTAGGTTCATCATTTGATACAGAAAATATCAGCAAGACATAAAAATTAGTGGGAGTATATTATATTATTACTAGCAGACTTCCCGGCGTTGTCCGGTGTAGTTGGCGTAGATTTACTCGTACACATGTTTTATTAACGCAATGAGAAACATGTGTACAAAGTTTTATAAAATTCGCGCGAACCATTTTCAGAATTAAAGCAAACCTAGATTCACCCGCTCCCTACCAAGAAAGGGTTGGGTTGATGTTTATTTAAACGTGCACTATTTTCATTCGTCCGAAAAGATTCATTAATTTGGTACAAGACATTTCCTGTACTAAACTAAACGTTGATTTGGCGAACAGTTCCAAGAATGGGGTGGGTTGGATACTTTAATACGGAATGTCAGTTTTCAGGCAACATTTCAACTTAATAATAACTTCTGCTAATGTTGCTGCTCGAAAATCGAAACATGAACCATACGCACTTTAATACATACCACAAACTTAAAAATGTACCTCGTATCACGCAGAAAATACAGATTTTGGCATTACTACGATATCAGAGTCGCTGAAATTTTCTGAATTTATTGGTTGATTCTAATAAATACCGACGGAGAAATCAAAGTAAAGAATAATTTATATATATATATCTCACTTAGTTCTCGAGATAAATAATGTTAAAAATCATTTATAGATACAGTTCCTTGTGCTTTTGGTGACGTTTTTCTTCTGGTCCAGGCCATATTTCAACCTAATCGGCATAACTAAGAAGAAAACAAAACACATTTTGTGCATGTTCACCGTGTAATTGTAGTGCGAACGTTTTCTGGTTCAGGCAACATGTCAACCTAACTACCTCAGTTTTGAGATACGATGTCACGAGAACTAGGATAAGAAATAAAAAATAGTATTCTTTACTTTCGATTTATCTCTCCGAGTTACAGAAGAATTCATCAAATATGGCGTGGGTGAATTTTTTTCTGGTCCATGCTGCATGTTAACCTAACCACCTCAATTTGGAGATGTCATCTCGAGAACGAAGATAGGTATCACAAAATGGTATTCTTTATTTTCAGTTTGTCTAGTCGAGTTACACAATAATTTATATGGCGTTTGCGAATTTTTTCCTGGCCTCTTTTCAACCTAACCACCTCAGTTTTGACATATGATATCTCGAGAACTAAGTGAATCAGAAAACAAAACAAAAATTAAAAGAAAAAAATTTAAAAAAATATTCTTTACTTTTGATTTTTCTCATGGAGTTATCAATTGCGACACCATGGTCAAGAAACTGTATTACTACATTACTAAACAACGCCAGATTATGTTAGAAACTCACATTTGATTCAACTGCGAAGTGAATGAATATACTTTTTGCCGCAATCGCCAGATATTTTAACTCCGCGTATTCAGCCGTTTATACAAATATCAAAAGTGATTCCAGAATAATATTATCGTAAATAAACGCTTTTATTGCGAACAGAACACTTTTGCTGATGGCCAGAGACATTGTAGTTTTACTGCCAGAGATGTGGTTAAAGAAACTCTCTGTTGTTTTTTCGTTATTAGTTTCTCGCATTCAATATGGCCATCTGTTTTATTTATTTATTTATTTATCAATCTTGTTCCATGGATCCCTGCTGAGGAAGTACCTCTGGGATGTGAAACATGTCATTGTTGATACATATACACATAATATGAGTCATATCATAGTAAATATATATATATATATACATATTTTACAAATACAAGAAATAATAATAAACATACATTTTTGCAACTGAGTTTTGCTAACGTCATAATGAGTACAATTAATTATTTTCTTCAAATTCTTGAATGGAGTAGAAGGAGTTGCCAATAAGATAATCTCTAAGTTTTTGTTTGAATACATCTTTATTATCTGAAAGCTGTTTTATACGATTAGGTAGTTTATTAAACAGATGTATCCCAGAATAATTAACTCCTCTTTGTACTAATGACAGAGATGTTTGTGTTTTATGCAAGTTATTTCTGTTTCTTGTATTGAAACTGTGTACCTGTGAATTAGGTGTAAACAGGTTAAAATTTTCTATGACAAAGCTCATGAGAGAATATATATACTGAGAATACATTGTAAGAATATTGAGTTTCTTAAAGAGTTGTCTGCAAGAAGTTCTTGGTTTTACCCTACACAGAAACCTAATAGCTCTTTTCTGTGCTATGAAAACTTTTTTACTTTGTGAAGAGTTTCCCCAAAAAATTATGCCATATGACATTACTGAATGAAAATATGAGGAGTACACCTGTTTCATTAATTCTAGATCTGCTGTTAGAGAAAGTGTTCGTATTGCGAAGGTGGCACTACTTAACTTTGCCAGTAGTGTAGTGATATGATCATGCCAACAGAGTTTCTGATCTATTTTAATACCAAGAAATTTTATACTCTCTGTTTCTAAGATTTTGTTGTTTTTATAGTTTATACATATATCTGGCTGTGCATAGTTTTTTGTTTTAAACCTAATATAATGTGTTTTTTCAAAATTTAATTTTAATGAATTTGCCTTAAACCAATTTGCTACTACTCTAAGTACTTCATTTACATTAAATTCTATAGTACTGTTTGGTGTTTTACGCACAGTCAGGTTAGTGTCATCTGCAAATAAAACACTCTTAACTTTGTCGGATAAATTTCCAGGAAGGTCATTGATGTATAACAGAAAGAGGAGGGGACCTAAGACAGAGCCTTGTGGAATTCCATGTTTTATTTTCTCCCAGTCTGATGAAGCATCTTTACTTATTTTAGAATCAAAAATTGAAACTTTTTGCATTCGGCTTTCAATGTATGATTTAAACCATTTACCTGCGGTCCCAAAAATACCATAGTATTCCTTATCATATTCTAGTTTAGTAACACAACATTCAAAGTGTTGTTCTATACAATACTTACTTACAACTACACTACTGCATTCAATATTATTTTTAACAAAAATGGCAACTCCCCCTTTCTCCATTTTACATCTGCAGAAATGAGAGCTTAATTTATAATTTGGGATGGACAGCTGAGATATTCCTGTATCAGACAAATGATGCTCAGATATACACAAAACGTCTACATTAAAATTTCTGGAATTTTGAATCTCTTCTAGGCTTAAGGTAATGTCATCAGTTTTACTAAATATTCCTCTTATATTTTGGTGGAAAATACTGGTCTGAACACTTTGACGCAATGACTTTGAATTGTTTATTTTATTATTACATACTGGTATATCAGTTGGAATTTTTAATTTCAACAAATTATGATCATCAGAGACATTAATTTCCTTAAGACATCTTAATAAATCTATTTTATTTACCCTAAAAAAGGCCGCGACTTAACACCATTTATCACAGGAATACCTCTTTCCCTCACCTGGCATCCTCTGACCTCATCAGCAATAAGAAGCGAAAGCTTCCTCTTACCTCTGACATTCAGATGGAGTCCATGGCGAGTATAACTGTCCCTACCAATGCAGGCCACATCAATCAAACCAATGTGTGAATTAGCCGGCTGCCAGAGAACCCTTTCCAAGGATGCATTTGTACGCCTGATGTTATGCCACATCCAGGGTTTATCGTAACGCTCAAGCAAACCAACAAATCTCACACTTGTCTGACGTGTGTTCTTGGAAATGTGGGCAATGTCTCCCTCAATTGAATAATTGAGGTCTTTATCAAGGCTATTTCCTGGTCCCCCAACAATTACAACACAATCCTCATCTGAAAAATCTTTAACTAGGTCTTTCACATTTGCCACCACACTTCCAAGATCTGCATTTGGTTTGAAAATACTGCAGACTTCATAATCTGGCCCCAAGTCAGACTGAACCATCTCACTGATTCCCCTCCCATGACTGCTCCCAAGTAACAGTACCTTCCTGCGTTTACTTTTAGATACACCCTGAAAACTTTTCCCTTTTACTTTGCAAGAACCCAGATCGTTCAGTCCAACCTGACGGTCTTCAGAGTCACCATCTAGATCCTCCAATGGCCGAAACACATTGGATGTCTCCAGCTGGAAACCATCAGACAGACAGCGTCTCCTACCTCTCCTGCCAGAGCTGACTTCCTTCCATTCACTGTTCCGCCTATGCCTAAGAACAGAGTTTTCTGCCTTCAGGGCCTTTAAATCCCTCTCTGCAGATGCCAAATCTGACTGGAGTTTCAGAATCCGCTGCTCCTGATCACTAATTCTGCAGGAGTGACAGTTCCAGGAAATACTGACACAAGAGTCACTGTTAGATACATCGCTGCACCCCCAGTGAAACCAGCGCCCGCAGTCCCGGCATGTCACTCCTTCTTTTACTATCCTTCGGCAGTTTCCACACTTTGTATCCATTGTGATACTTTCAAAACAACTTAAGAATTTACAAGCAAAGGAACTTTAAAAACTTTTACTTTTTAATAAACTACTTGTGTGTCAAATGCCAAAGAAATGCAAAAGTAGCCTTCTACAAAAAATGTTAAAAACCTATGTATATCACTCGAAACTTTTCTTAAAAGCTAAATCTCCCCAATTAAAGGAAAAAATATTTCAAGTTTTTGTTTAGCGTGGGGTGTGCAACATAGGTATTACTATTAACTGCTTTTGATGCTTTCATTATAGGCTATGGTCAGAGACATTGGAGTTGCGTGCTAAGTGTGGAGTATGCCACATCTAGTGGTTCCATCTTTGGTATTTGTCACCACACGTTGAGAATTGCATTTAATGCTCCAGCGATATGTAATGTAGAATTATAAGACATACCAAACAACTGAATTGAGATTCTAAGCTCAGTAGTTCTTAGTTTTTATATCACAAATTTATTCCGGTTTTCGGTATACATACTGTATATATATAGAGAGAGATTATTATAGAAAGACTATTTGCGCTAACCATTTTGTTAGTTGAGGATCACTACCAAATTTTTGTCTGTTACAGCTCACCGTTTCGTTCAACCATTTACTACTCGTAGATGCACGCCTAGGGCAACGCCTCCTCTTCTATTGCAGGCGTATTGTAAGTAGGGTGCTTCGTAATTGTTTTTCGTGAACTCTACTCGAGGCTGACATTCTACGCTTGAACTTTGCCTCTCGACCTTTAAGCTGGTCCAGTCGGGTGCCGCCTTCTGGCGCTTCAAATTCGCTAACGTATAATACAGTATCTCTACAAGAGCTGTTTTATCGTCTCTCTGAAATTTTCTCAAAGCAAAAATCGTAACTGATATAAGAGGGCTTTTAAATACACGAAAACAAGACAACATTCATGGAATTATTGTTTAAAACGTCAGTCGTAAATTCTAGTAACATAAAAGCTAGAACGTGATATGGAATTCCTTTGTATCTACTGTATTTCCTTTATGGTAAATGTTTTCTTTTTATACCATAGAATGAGAACATGGCAGGTAAATAGCAATGAAATTTTATTATTTAGAAAATAACATCCCAACCAAAGACCAATAATAATGGAAGATAATAAAATCAAAAAAATCTTTTTTTTGTATCAAACATTAATCAGTGCTGGTATGTAGCACAAAGCCTTCTTGAGGGAAACATCTGAAACATGGGAGAATTGATACAAAATTAGCAGCAGTACCACAGTAAAACAACCGAAACTTAAGTCTTTCACTAAGCGTGAATTAGCGCACTTTGGAAATAATAAGTTTATAAAGGAATTTAAGTAAGACTTTTCCGAATACGGAGGAGTTAAAATGAAAAATTTTAGGTTTAGATTTGATGGACTTTATAAGATTGTTCGTGGATTAATTAATATGATAAATAAACAGTCCACCATAAAGTTCAATTTAAAATTTGTTTTTATTTTCATAAAACACGACGTCAACGATACTGTTTACATGAACACATTCAATCCAGCGATTGTATACAACACTTCTTCCAGAGACAATACAGCTCTTGGCCGTCGTAAATTGAGTAGGTGAAAAACTTTGCCAAAAAACTAAGTAACTGTTTCTCTGTCTCGGATGTTTGCTTTAGATAAGCTACATCGAAATTTCTAGAACACTTCAAAAGCTTCCGCTGGATAATTCTCGAACATTATCAATACTTAAACAATTGAAACATATTAAAAACAACCAGAATTAATACATGATCATTTACAATCATTAAAAAATGGCCGGAAATGGAAATTAAAGATACTTAAAAACAAAATTATTCCCAGAAATAATTTTAAACTGTATTAAATCGTCCTTTAGACATCGTAACTTGCCTTAATACTTGTAGTTACAAACATTTAAGCAATTCTCTTACATAATTCTGTTCTTAAACATATTTATGGCCTTTAAATAATTTCTTTTCATAAAAAAATTCTATATACATTGAGTTATAGGAAATTGCAAAACAAACATACCAGATCATATTCAACCAAACTCTAGCTTACTATAAGTGCTTCAAAAAATACCATTCCCTTTAATTTTAGGTTTGAGGGCTGTTACAACTGGTTAATTTAATATAATTAGTGAAACTACAGAGAGGCTAACAATAAAAAGCTTTTAAGGTATTTCATTTCCATTTGTGGCTAAATAGATGTACCAAATATAATTCTAATGAAGAGAACATCGGTTATAATTTCTGAAAAATGTAGTTACCACTGACTGAATTTCTTTAGAGTTTGAAACATTTATACAAGAAAATAAATAAATGAGTTATAAATTGTTTCCGTCGTAGCAGCATAAATTAATATTCGTAATTACAACCTTTAGCCTCTCAATTCAAGTATTATAAAATAATTACATTTATTTTCCCTTTTCCGGTAGAAAATTGCTTTTATTGGTCTTTTATTCACTATCTGTATATTAGATCTTAACATACCCCTTAAAACCTACATGGTATAACCTTTGTCTATCTTTACAGTTCTTTTCTTTGACTGTTCCCTCCACTAAACAATTAACCATGTCCTAAAACATGACCCACCATCTTGTCTCTTCTTTCTGTAAGACTCTTCCTCAACTTTCTCACCCATCATTTCCATAGCACGTTCATTACATACTTTACCTGTCCACTTAATTTTCAGAATGCTTCTATCACTTACATTTCAAATGCTTCAATTTTCCTTCTTCCTGGTATTCCTGCTGCGCTACCGTAAAGTGCTGTGCTCCACATACAGAGTTTTTTAAAAAAAATTCTGGGTTCTATATCAACATTTAAACATAAAATATTTCTCTTTTTCCTGAAAGCTATTGTCGCTAATGATATTCTGCTTTTAACATCATTCCTGATACGGTCATAAATTGCAATTTTACTTCCTAACTAGCAAAATTCATATACTTCTCCTATCGCATCCGATCAAATTTTTATATTTAATCCACTATTACTGCTATCATTTCTACTACGTGTGATCACTTTTGTCTTGCTTTGGCTTATTTTTAGTCCAAAAACTTCATTCAGGAACTTTTCAATATCCTCATACTGTTCTGCTAACAGGAAAATGTCATCAGCAAATCGTAGGATACTGATTTTTTCTCCTTGAACACTTATTCCATATTCAAATTTTTTGTTTATTTCCTTTATTGCTTCCTCTACATACAAACTGAATATTAATCGAGATAGATTACAACCTTGTCTTGCACATTTTTTAACTGATGCATGTTTCTCATGATTCTCTACTATTATTAAGGCCTCCCGATTCTTTATATAGATTAAAAACTATTGTTCTATCTCGATATTTTAAACCGACTTCTTTAAAATTTTGTACATATTGTCCCACTTAACATTATCAAAGCTTTAACTGGATCAACAAATGCAATAAAATTTTCTTTGTTATTCTTGATCCGATCTTCAAGTATTAATCTTAAAGCCAGAATTGTTTATTTTATATCGCAATTTTTCCTAAACCCAAACTGATCTTCACTTGCATCTATTCTAATATCCTTTCTATTTTTCTGTGTACTATCCTGATCAGTAATTTTGAAACATGTGATGATAATCTTTGGATTCCTTTTTATTATTAGTATTATTACTCCGAGATTCACTAAAAGTGTGTGGCGGAGGGTGCATTGCACCTATCCGAAGGGTAATGGTTTGGAAGGGATCTACAGGATATGGCAGGAGGCGCCCATGGGCTAATGTGAGGACCCATCCAAGTATTCGCCTGGAGTGATGCGGGAAAACAATTGAAAACCCAGATCAGGGTGGCCGGAGTGCTTTATCGAAAGCTACTCCTGTCAGATTTTAAGTTTACTCGCCCGGTAAATCCTTTCTATTCCATTCCCTAACAGCTCGTGGGAAAAATGAGTACAGAAATTAATCGGTTCTGGCCCTGATATCTCTTATCTTATTTTCGCGGTGGTTCAGAGATACGAATGTTGCTGGTAGCAATATTTGTTTGCTATCATTCCGAAATACGTCAGTCGTGAATTTTTCATTTAGCTTCTGTCGAGAGCAACGCTTTCGGTGTTCCAGGTCTTCCCAACCTAACTCCTTTAACATCGCACTAACGTTTTCCCTCCAACTACGTACAGTATATATACCTGTCACGAATCGGGTGGCTCTTCTATGTAACTTCTCTAATGCCTCCATTATCCCCTTTTTATTGGGACCCCACACAAAACAACAATATTCTAAGTGAGGACGCACTAGAGTCTTGTATGCAATGGATTTAGCTTCCAGAGTGAATTGTTTTAAATTACGACCTAGAAATCGGAGCATACGATTTGCTTTCCCAATTACATTCTCGATATGCTCATTCCACGACAAATTATTACGAATTGTTACCCCTAGGTTTTTTGCGGAATCTACCGTTCTAAGGACAGTACCATCAATTGTATATTGTATTTCTCCCAGTTACGTCAGAAGTTCTGCAGGAATCTCATCAATTCCAACTGTCTTATTTGATTTCATATCTTTCAATCCTCGTTCAAATTCTGTTCATAAAACAGGATCTCCTAAGTCATCAGCATCGACATCGTCTTCCTTTTACAGTACACTGTTGTTTACATCATACAGTTTCTCTATGTATTCCATTCCTTCCACCAGTTAGCTCTGTCTTCTGAGTTTAAAACAGATTTCCCATCAGCCGTGTTAATGTTTGTACGTTTCTAATTCGTTTCTCCAAAATTTTGTTTGATCTTACTATAGCCCACATATGCTTTATCTACGACCATTTTGACCATTTCTTTTTCTAATTCTTCGCACTTTTCTTGCAACCACTTTTCTTTTGCGTTTTTGCATTTCCTGTTTATTTGATTTCTATAATGTCTATACTGCTCTCTTCCTGCTTCATCCTGAGCATTTTCGTACCTTCTTATCTGACCCATCAACTTCAAAATTTCTTCTATCCTCCAAGATTTTCCGGCTGCTTGTTTCCAAAAAGTCTGATGTTTTTTCCCCCAGCTTGGATTATTTCTCTCTTCAATGCAATCTGTTCGTTCTCAGTTCAACTCCTTTCACAGATGTTTCTTAGAGCCACATCTACCATCTCTGCAAAATTTGCTCTCATGTTATATTGTTTCAGTTTGTTCACTTCCTGTCTGTTTTGCTTGTATTGATTCTTCATTCTATTGAATTTAGCTTCCACTTTATTATCATCAGAATGTCTATGTCAGCTCGAGCGTATCCTTTACAGTCTAGAACTTGATTCCTGGATCTTTGTTTGACCATGATATAATCTACCATATATCTAAGTGTATTTCCTGGACGCTTCGAGGTTTATATCCTATTCACCATGACGACTTTATATTTTTCACAAAATTCTAACAACCTGCCTCTTCGCTCATTTCTTTCTCCTAGACCAGAACTTCCTACAGTATTCCCCTCTTTTCTCTCCCCCCTTACCGCATTCCAATCCCCCATGATTAATAGGTTTTTATCCCCCTTCACATATTGTATTAATTTTTTAATTTTATCATATATTTTCTCTATTGCTTCATCATCTTCCTGTTACGTTGGCAAGTACACTTGCACTAACGTGGTTGGAGCAGGCTTAGTTTCGACCCTCATCAAAATAATCCTGCCACTAAACTGTTCATAGTAACTCACCCGTTTCCCTACTTTCTTATTCATTACAAATCCTACACCAGTGACTCCATTGACAGCTTATGTGCTAATTATCCTGTGTTCCCCAGACCACATCCTGTGGGTCCTTCCATTTAATCTCACTAATCTTAACAACATCTAACTTAAGTTGTTCCATCTCCCTTTTTAGTTTTCTAACCTACCTGCCCTATTCAGACTTCTAACATTCCACGCTCTGACTCGTAAAATATTTCTATCCATTCTGATGACTCCTCCCTGAGCAGTCCCCACCCGTAGATCCGATTGGGGGACTATTTTACCTCCGCAATATTTTACCGAGGAAGAAGCCATCATGATATATGTAATATGAGAGGATTACATGTCCTCGGGATACCTTTTGGGTCTTTGATGCAGTGGTTTCCCGTTGCCTTCTGCATCCCCATGCCGTTGATCATTTCTGATTCATCCACCTTTAGGGCCTGTTTCCAACCCCAACGGCAAGAGGGTGTCCTGGACACTCCTCGCTGTTCCTCCCTCCTTTCAGAAAGCCATTGTCAAGCAGTGGGTGACTCTTTATACCGGGAATCTTTCAGTTGCCAGAGTCTCGTCCGTGCAAACAAGGTTCACCACATGAAGGAGAGGTTGACATTTGGTTGGAAGAGACTAATATAGCCTCTCCCAGACCCTTACTTCAATACAAGCTGTTATTCTCCTTCACTGCCCTCCGACTCATTGGAACGACTGGAGGTCCTTGAGCCGATTGCGGACAGGAGTGCGTAGGTCCAATCATAATCTCATGAAATAGGGTTGTATTGATGCTGCCAACATTAAGAGCGAATGTTCTCAGGACAAAACCATACACTCGAGTTCCCTATGTGCCCATAATCGTGCAATAAAGATGATCTGTTTCGAACAACACCGATTGCAATTGAAGTTGCGAAGTGCTGGGCGAAATACGTTTAAAGTGATTAATTTGTACAATTTTCCACTGTGTATTTGTTGTATGTGATTCGAAAACCTTAATAATTTGTAATTAGTAATCGCGAGTGGAAAGACAACACAAAATGAACACAACATTTAATTAAAACCACCCACTCTCTTGGGCAGAGTCGTATCTGCAAGTCAGCTTGTTAGCTACGCGCTACCCAGGCTGACCATTTACTGATATCAATTCGTCAAAGGTACTATAATTCGATTATAATTCATATCAAGCGAATAATGGTGTTAATAATTTCTTTGACGTCATTACACATGGATTTCTGCATCCATCTGTAAAGGCCGCCACACACGAGCAGTCCATCTGGTGGCAGGCCATTTCGCACCATTCCATTTAGACTCTTTCCAAACCAGGGGGTCACACACGACAGAGCCGCGCCAAGCCAAGTCAGTGCGTGCCTACAAATTTCGCCAGTCCCGCTCTGGCAGCTTAGGGGATAGCACGACGGCCCGGCATTTTAGTGTTGTTCTGTCACCAAAAATGTATCCCAAAATTACATGAAAGAAGCCTGATATAGTACAATATAAACTGGAGCTGGCTAAATGATCGCACAGACCGAAGGCCTTTTTTTTTTAGCTAGGTTATGGAAAGTTTTATTTAAAAAATCAGCAGTTATTTAAAACTATTTTTTTCGCTTTTAATTTTATGTTACAGGGAAAAAATTAAATGCTTCTTAAATGAATTCTTTAAAACAATTGTCATAAACGATAAAAATTAATAAGAACATGTAAAATACAAAACACGGTGATGTAAGTCAATTTTCCTTGCTTTATAGAAATTAACATAATGCAAAAGATACTGTAATAAATTCTAGACCATAGATGTAATATATTCATTTTAGGGATGTCACCTGGAATCAAATTTAACACCAAGGTTATAATTGAATAAAGTCTATAAAATAGTTACATTTTACTGCTGACAAAAATGACTGAAACAAGTGTTTATTAAAAAACCGAACGAACATACTAGGGTGTATGACTTACACCGGTGTTTTTACAACCAAAACTGGAATATAGTGAGATTGCGTAATGTACCTTGAATTGTATGAAAGAAGATCTTGAATTGTTTTTTTAGAATCAATTATGTCTTTAAAAATCCTATTCGGAAGTGCGCTATAAGTTAGCATGTAGGATACGTTTACACAGTGAGCACGCAGGATGCGTTTACAAACACAATGATATAAGTCTGACTTATACCACTTTGCTGATAAACAAAGCACGTATTTCGTTCATCAGTTGAATTTCCAGTTCCTCCTGTTGGAAGCTGAATGAAAATCTGACTTGCTTCATATTTTTTACTAACAGATTGAGAGATTGATTTATCTATATCTGGTTTCGGTGTCTTTTTTTTTATTGAAAATGTGACTGACTTAAACCCTTCCAAAACGAACCTATCTCCGTGAGAAAAAACTTCGTAATCTTTATTTCAAGCCGCGGCCAAAGCTCATATTTTCGATCTTTCAGAATTGTTTTTGGCGTTGCACTAATTCGCTATTAATACTGATTTTTTTAAAAAATCTCTGTGTACAAGAATGAAAGGACTAGGGTGAAAACGACGAACAGATGAAATTCTACGAATTTATTAGCCGTTCTAAACTAACTATTGGGTTTAATCTATAGATATAATAAAACTATAAACGGGAAATTCTGCAGATATGAGATATTCTTTAAAAAATGAGTTCGAGTACTATTAACGCGCTACAGGAAAGAAATGAGCTGTATTTTTTAATTTGTGTCTGTCTGGAAATTATGAACAGGATTAAAAAATATATATATATATATTTGTCAGATTTTGACCGGGTTTCGCTTAATGTACAGTCCGTGGTCCCCGCCAATAAAATAAGGTAAGTTTCATTTTGATGTGAAGTCGGAAAGCTGTGATATTTAAGACAAAAGTGTCTGCAAATTAGTACCCACTTTTCGTTGCACGGGTTATCCCACTCCAGTCGTGGTGGGGATAGTCTACCAGACCCTCGGCTACCTGGCTCGGCGCGGTGGATTTTGGACTCGGCAAAAATCCAGCAGGGCCTGCCGAGCCACGCCAGTCCGTCCGAGCTCTCCCACACACGACGAGTTTTGGATCGGCACGAGGACATTTGGCCTGTTGGCTCGTCCGTGTGTGGCGGCCTTCACATCTCAATGTGCTGGTGAAGTTGATGTCAAGAATATCGACAAAAATGGATTAAATCACCTCGGTGTTCTACATTTCCGTTATAAAATGGAAAAATCATTATTTTTTTCTGTGTAGAATTTGGTTGTGGTCGATATACGAAGAAACTGCTTCCGTCGTAATTTCTTCAAAGCTGTTTCTTTCTAAACTGCATATTAAATTCTTCGACTTTTGTGCAATTATAATTCCCATTAATGTTACACGAATGATAATAAACAGATGCAATTATTCAACAACGATCGTTATATCCGCGTGGAAATAATAATAAAAAACTAATAGTCCCACTTTACAGATACTGCAAGTTGAATTCTAATTACGGAGAAAAGTTTTAAAAAATGAGAAAGCTAAATTTGTTCAAATTCTGTGGTTATTGTTTATAATAAAAAGTTGAATGAAAATTTCCACAAGCGCCTTAAGAAAAACCTCACCTTCCGTTTCGCTAATTGATTTTAAATTATCTCCTTCGTAAAAGCGTTGCAGCAAAATAAATTGCAGACATCCAAGAATTGTTGTTAAAGCGTATGTTATTAAATTGAAAAAGTAAATGATCTTCGTATTGAAGTGCAGATATAAACACTGGTCGTGTACAGTTCTCAGAACTGTGCGGTAAACGTGAAATTTCGTAGAATTCTCGTAATTAACAATTCCCTCATTATGTTGCAGACAGTCCAAGAGGTACAAACACACGTTCGCAAAAAGACATAGACATTTCGCCGAAATGTATCAGCACTCTTCCGTATCCTCTAAAATGAAATACATGTTGATATTTCGAAATCAAAATTTAACTAACGTAACAACTAGAATCTCCGCACAGAAAATTCGTACGCAGTTCACCGTAATTATTCCGTACCAATCCTGCAAATATCACAAAATTAAAATTTTGGATGTGTACAGCAGCCATTATCATCTGGCTATCAAACAGCAAAAATATTTGTATGTCCTAGGCACTAGTTGATTAGTGATCCAGTGTAAGAAAATAGCTGCTATATCATTGTCAGGTATTTACTCCGTTTTCCGTAACCAACTGGAACGGATTGCTAATGCTGAAGCTACACTATCTTCCATCCGTCTATCACAGGCCTCGGCACAATTTTTTTTTTTTTTAATGTAGTGTTGTTTTGGGCCATTTTTCCGCAGTTGCTCAGTAAATTAAATGATAAAATGACGCCAATACAACTGTATTTGTAGTTTATTGTCGTACGCGTTTCGCCTCTCGTCGAGGCATCATCAGCGACGAATCTATTTTAGAATTTACATTGGGTTTACAAAATTATTATATGATATTTGACATGATTATAAATTGATACATTTTCTGCTTATTTACACTTACTATTTACATTAGTGGTTTTCAGGTTCGTAACCATGCATATCTGCTTTTTCTCCAAAGCATGTTTCCATTGCAGCCATTTGTCTTTGCTGCTGCGTACAGGACGTAAACATTGCGTCTACTACAACTCACTTGTTTTCTGTGGCCATCTTGTTTTCTTATTGTCAAATGTGGTGGTGCGCTGACGGCGCCAGTTTTGAAATTGCATGGGTGATTGGTATTTTGATATTTTGTTTCCAGTTTCATGTAAATATGTGGACACAATTCATTGATAAGCCGGGACAATCCAATCGGAAAAGAAATTGATTTATGACCATTTTTTAACTTACTAAGAATTTATTGTGACTTAATAACTTTGCGCCATAATATTATGCATTCATTTTCGTTCTGTTATCGTCAGTAATAGAGCGATATGGTAGCTCAATGTTTAAGGCGTCTGACTGGAGATCGAATTCCCGGTCTCAGCAGTGATTTTCGAAGGGAATTGACCCGACCTTCACCTCTGGAGTAAGCCAGAACGATTCTGTGGCTTGGATTCCACCTAGAGCTGTAGGTTCCCTATATCCGGTACTATTACTTGGGAAACGCTGTCATCTGGCGGCCGAACAATCCTTCGGCATTTCACGGCCAACAAAGCTAAATGATTATTGAATTGACCATCAGTAATCAAAGTATAGTACATATTATATCCTATGTCAAACATATATCAGTTATATATAAAGGGGTTGTAGGTCATTTTGAGCGGCAAAGTAGGTAAAAGCTCAACTTTTAGGAAAAGTGTGAAATTTGGATGATTTTCGAAGAACTGTAGCTCGCTTAATTTTGACTTAAGTAAAACGTTTGTACTACGAAAGTTGTAGGAAATTTTGTCGTCTTTCAAATTGGAAATAGAGTGTTTCTTGCTAGGACTCATCAGGAAGGAGTTACAGACCAAAAACTGAAAAAGTACCAAAATTTTTATGTTTTTTGGTCACAGAAAATTGTGCCGAGGGTGTTGGAGGTCGAAAACTTGGTTTCTGCATACTCTCACCAATATATACAAGAAAAGAAAAAGAAATTTTCTACGTGATAAAATGCAAGTGAAAACTACCCCGTTACTAGACTACCTACATTGCCAGGGCCGGCACTTACATGGAATAAGCTGGATACTTCAGATTTGTTGATGTTATGTATTCTATTGAACCCAAACCAAACATCGTATTTAAAATTTTGTAAAATTATGTTATCGTGGAACTGCAAAGAAATAAATAAAAAAATTCTACTCCATCGTGTGGGGAATCGATGTTCACAACTCGTCAAGTAATGTAAGTGCACTTATGGTCAACAGTGAATCTATAGCCGACATGAAGGTGTATCAGGGTCAAGCTTAAGAAACTACGATTTAAGGAAAACCGTGCATAAACCTAGGAATACTGTCAGGTTTACTCGTTAGTCTCAACGGATCCACGTGTTTTGTGACAGAGTAAACAGTTTTTGTAGAGCGTGTGCTTGCCATAGCCGGAAGCGCCTACATTTTTAGCAAAATCGTAATGTCGGGAAGTACTTTAACTATTAATTAAAGAAAATTTGCTTTACTTCCTACTCAACATGATTATGTTTTTTTTTAATTTTTTTCTGAAAGGATTTACTGCGTCTTTGAGTCTACAGAATCCACCAGGTACTCAATAGATTATGGAATAAAAGTTTTAGTCCTTACCTTTTGAACAAAAACAAAAAGTATTTGGAATATTTTAATGCTGCATCGAGTATTTCACGGTTTTTTGAGTGTGGATTCATCAGATGTGGGGTACCTCAGGATCCTATATTTGACCCATTATTTTTTTTATTTTAGTGTTCCCGACGAAAACGCAAAATTAGTCTGATTTGCAGACGGTAAAAGCTTAAAAATTAAGAACACTCTAGATTTCTCTATAAAACATATTTCGAATTATGTCTTTAATCGTATGGATAATTATTTCACAGCATGTACCTAAATTTTAATGAAACTCCATATACTTGTACACAGACCACTACGTCACGCAGATTAACTCGAGACATACGTACAAGATTTCAAGTCAGAGTAATCAAGAGATAGAGACTGTAAATATTTCAATGTTTTCATATTAATCATAATTTAACGACGGAGGTTACATGTCTCTGACTTTATTAAAGGGATCGGGTGCAGCTACATTTGCTGTACTAACAATTTCAGTAACAGATTATCTCAGTACGAGGTGTTTAATATCATTTTAAATAATCTTCTGTAAAAATTCCATTCATAAAGTATACATAGCTCAGAAGCGAGTAATAAGAACTATGTGTGGAGTTAGGAGTAGAACTTCTGCAAAGTGCTGTTCAAGGAATTTTAACTATGGTGGCTTAGTATACGCACACATTAATGACTTCTATAGTAAGCAGTTACTGAATACTCTATTTCAAAAACAAAAAAAATTAGATATTTTACAATTGTGGCATTAAAAGTAAAAATTATTTTCATAGGGCTTACAAATCTTTTCATTTGTTCAAAAATGAATCAGATAGTCATGAATACATATCTTCAACAAGCTTTCAGCGCATCTTGAGCGTCTCTCAGGGGATAAGATTTATTTCAGGAAGAAATTAACGGAATTTTAAATAGACAGTACCTTTTATTTCCAAGGTATCTTCAATATTTTCTATTGTAGTATGACAGCGTCATACTCCAATGTATATGGATATATTCATATTCATTATTTAGATTAGTTATATTTGTTTTATTCAAATATGTAAATTGTTTAGGCCTAATCAATACATAGGTAATTATGTGTATTAAGCCCGGGCGGCCGAATTTGTTGTTGTATAATTTAGTTTATTGTAAGATTGCTGTTAGAAAAGAATTAACTGGTGAAAATGCTAGCACACAGTGGCAGTTTTGAGCATTCGAATAGCGAACAATGCTGGCCACTGGTAACAACCAGACGTCCGGTATACAATGGAAGCATCCGGGAGAGAAAGATATCCCGTTAGCTGGACAAGGGCAACGTACCCCAGCTAGAACGCCGAGCGTGCGGGGTGACAGGAATTGCGCACAAAACCGAACGACGAATGGTAGCAACGCCGCGACACACGTGATTGTGGAATACGCCGATTCACCAATCGTGTATAGCCACGGGGTCTACATTTTTTGATGCAAAACTTCTTTTCCATGTCACGCGGATGGTGCTGGGAGAGGGGAAGCTGACTTCTTCGTGGCGGCAAAAAAGATGCCATCAGGGGACTTGCTGTTCAGACGAGGTCGAGTACAGACGTACTGATCGGGTGTGGCCCGACACACATGACTGGCTGTTCGTCCGTACACCAAGATAGACGTTTTCTGGCTGGATGTGGCCGGAGGCTTAGCGTACTATCTCGCAGAGGCGATCACCGTTGATGCGCTTGCACGGACTGCCATCTCACCGCGGCACAGAGTGTCGCAATCTCCAAGCAGTTGCAACAACGGTAATGTACCGACGCCAGGTCATGGTTCCATGGGTTTTGACGAGGCTTTACAGGCCCGCAAGCGATCCCCGTGAATAGACTCTCTGCTCTAAAAATGGAAATATCGCTGAGCTAGCAAACATTCCATTTTCACCAATATTGAACTTTAAAGCATCTTGCTCATCATAACATAATTCAAATGATGTTTTCACTTTAATTGGCGCCCCTGGGAATTTTGTAAAATGTTCAACTTTTATCTATTGGCCTGCGATGCCACACTATTTTACATTCATTTTGCAAATCTCTGAAATACTTAAATCTATTAATGTTTGCATTTATCAGGAAAATTGTAAGGTCTGGGTATTGCTTGCTTGTTTTGAATATCTTGAGCTTATCATTAAAATTAAAAATACCCGGCAGTGTATAAGCCATAAGAACAAATAAATTCAATATTTTATTTACCTGTAATTCTTGCACCAATTCAAGATTCTGGATAACCAGATTAACCTGTTTAACAAATTAATATTAATCTTCCCGATAAAATTTCAAGTTACTGGTTCCCCCCCCCCCTTGTGAACCAAAGGTACCATTACACTATTATGTATAAACAGTACTACTATGTTTAATGTGCATATTAGCCTGTGATAGCACATTTTCAGGTTTATGCATCTGTTTTGTTATTCGATAGCTTTCCTGTAAATTATTCGTTTTCACTTCCCATAGAGTCAATCTCTTATACCGAGATCATTGTGAAAAAAAACGACTGTATTAAAGATATATCACAATTTATTAACTATCTGAGTAATGATTATTATATTATTCATTTTGTCAGATGAGATCAAAAGACTGCAGCGAAATGTTATAAATGTATAAAGTAAACAGCACTGTCTGACAATTATAAAATTATAATATAGGTGCAGCATGTAATAGAAAAGACAGAGAAGGGCAATGGAAATTTGATTTCAAATATGAATGTAGCACAACCAATTCTGTTATTACAATTAACATGAGAAAGATGGATTAAGTAATTTAAAGGTACAACTGTTGCATTTTAGAATTGGATATTGCTTTTCGGTAGGTAAAGTGATACATAATGTTATGAATCGAAAAAAAAAAGATGTCAGAGCTCAAATTACTAGGACAGGAGAATTACTCATAGTATATTTACGTCACATGGTTATGTAATGAAAAGTTAATGGAGAAAATCTTCAATTAAAAAGTAGTTTGGACAAGTAAGCAGTATAGCACAAATCAATTCCGAGTAGTGCGTGCATAAAACATTCTTCTTCTACTTCTCGTGTCAATGGAAGCATCAAATACAGGGTAACTTTTCCGTCAATGCGATGGCTATGTTACTAGCTGATTAAAGTTCTGACTGAGATACATTTATCCCGAGTTGTGAGCATGACAACCAATGTATCATAGTTTAGATTTCGCCACAGAAACATGTGATATCTGGTTGTTCTCCAGGTATCACCATGAAGTATGAGATTCTTTGCTCGAATCCAACTCGAAGTCTGTTGAGTGACTTCCATATGGGCCATGGTTGTTCAGACACAGGCGGTAGATCCTCTTTCGGCTTGATCCAGATGATGTTGTGTCGCATTTTCCGAGGCCGATATTCTTTGACTGTTTGGTGTTCTTTTCAGTGGCATTGAGGCACTTAAGAAGCTCGATTGTGACTTCAGACTCGATGTCAATGGTGCATAACCATGTTGAGGGTGTCGGGTGTCTTCTTCTAATATGAACCTTGCCATATTGTTAGCAACTTTCAGGCATTAAAGAAAATGAAAGCAATAAACTGGTCAAGCGATAGGTATTTATAGTCCAACATTTGCTGCCGGTTAATGATGAAGTCAGAGAGAGATTACTTAAAAGCATTATCAAATTTTTGGAAAAGAATGAAGTAAATACAAAAGGTAAAGTACTAAGTGGAGCTAGAATGAACGCATTACTAAATAATTTGGTGTCTGAATCACAAAAAATCATTTCATTAAATGTAAGACAACTTCTTTGATTTGTACGATTAATCATTCAGTATTAAATACTCAACTAAGGCACATAAAAATGTTTTAATACTATTTTTACATATCAAAGTACCTTTAATACATTATGTGTTCATTTCACGGTAAACTTTTGTCACAGTATTAGCTAATTGTCTGACGGCTCGCGAACAGCATAAAAATAATGAAACCATAATAGTACTGTGGATACTCTCCTTAATTTTCTTTGTATTTACTTACAGCAACGAAGGCCGGTGTTAGTGCATAACAAAAATCAGCCTTGAAAATTAGGAGTAATGTTTCCAAATTATTCCTGAAATTACTTGTAATTAATAGTAGCTGATCCTTGCTGCTCAATATCAGGTAGAAATGTCAATCTAAGCAGCTAATTACAGAGAACTGAATTTCACGTAATGAGGAACCTTGCAGCTCCTTGCAATCGCATCAAACTCCAATAATAGTCCTACTTTCGAAAATGAATTAAATGTTACCTCTTGCCAAATTAAGTGAGAAGTATTTAAATTAATAAAGGAAATAAGAAAACAAATCTATGACAGCAAAATATAAAAAATATTTTTACAGTTAAAAAATGTATTTTTTAATTATAAAATGGAACCAGAACAACGAGGAGGTCGGAACGAAAAATAATAGGTGACTTTGAAAAGTAGTTCTTTGAAGGGATACTACTTAACCAATAAAACTAGAAATTAATACGGTCTGGTACCGGAAAATAAAAGATGTTTATCAAAGAGTAATGTTTAGAGATACACAGTGTTAGTTTAGCCTTTAATAGACTGAATACCATAAGTGAAAAACTGAGATAGATCTAAGATCGGAGCTTGGAAGAATATTATTGAAGACCAAAGCATGATGAATATGTGTACACGAAGAACTGGAGGACTGAGTGTTACCGAATGAGGGGCTGAAACATGACCAACAACTGGAAAGACCCGCCTTGAGGTGGAACAACAGGTGCAGTACTTTTAAATGATGATGCCGTGTACTTTCCCTTATACATATATACTACCTTATTATGAATAACAAAGATAACGTTGCTTGTCATCAGAACAGTACGACAGAAACTTTCAGTATCGAAGTTACTTAAAATTTCTTTGGTTGCCACTGTGCGGTGAAGGTACTGTACCTATGAGCGATGTATGCTGAGCGCCAACGCCTCTATTCAGCACGGTGGCTGTTTAGGCTTTTCCGCGCCGTTGCTACAGTAATCGGTTTAATCTGGCCCCAGCAGCGAGCTATCACTTTGGCGCCAGGCTAACATAATTACGTGATGAGGCGCAATTTCAAAATCGGTTAGCGTCAGACAACGCTACGGAACCCGTCGAGTCACCAATGACAACAGAAGTACGTCGGGATAGAAGGCGATACGTAAAGATTGATTTCTTGTGTTCCAATAATTCCTTACTTTAATGTCGTACTGATAACCAAATTTTAATTAGGCAGAGTATAAGAAATAGATTAAATTATTCGTCCTTTTTTGTATCTGTAATAGTTTAATTAAAATACCTTCCTGGTTTGTCTCGCTGCGTCAATTCTGTATAAATTCCTACTTTTAGGCCCTAGTGTGGCGTTATCTTCATAATCTTGTTTTTGATTCCCACCAAGAGACAGTCTGCCGATCGTCTGTATACAGTGTAGCAATAGTCGTTATAGGTACAGAAAGTACGGTACATATCACAACAGAGATTCTTTCGCTACCTACTTATACAGCCACTGTATCTAACAATAAGAATCTCTGGCGTCATGTATACTGCTTATATTGTTCATTACCGCAGTATGCATAGTCGACCATTGAAATGGAGTGTCAGTCTGTTGATAACACTGAGATAGGATATCCTTGAAGATGACTTCAGGGTATGGCCGAAGTATTTATATCCTGTGAAGCAATTTTTATAACAGCAAAAATTACTTCAATTCACATTCAACACTATTCATCACTTGCACCTATTGAAACCGGAACCACACTTTGTCATGTATGTCCACTACGTGCAATGTCATTGCAAAAATTTAAGTTTCTCGCCGGTCCTGGCAGTGTAGGAACTAGCACGCTGGCCTCGTATTGCAAGGGCCACCGGTTAAAGCCCAGCCTGAAAAAGTTACAAAAACGATCTCTGAGAAAAAAGTAGCCAAAGTAAGACCCCTGTTAATAGTATATACAAAATCCCCACAAAATTACATCAAAATTAAAAAGAATATGAAAATGTTTTGTTTTAACATTTCACCATGCGTAACACTCTATTATCACCAAGGAAATCCTCATTTTCTTCCTTTAACCGAGATTCTACCCCCATATGTACTTTGTAATCTCTATTAAGTTATCAATCTCTACTACTTTGTTCATTGGCAGCAGTTTTATAAACTGGTTGTGATATTTTTAGAACTACTTAATCTTTCTGAGAACTTCTCTTTTATTGTTTCATGAGTTTCAACTATTTCTTTGGTATTTATGATTTTTCCTGACATGGATATGCTTTCTGTATCCCTTTATTCATCTATTATTATTCTATTACCAGCATCTTCTAACCTAAAAAAAATGCACAGCCCTTACCTCACCATAACTGGAAGTATGCTCCCTTACAGCTATAGATAACAACTCTTTCCATTTCTGTTTAGGTATAAGCAATAGCTATCCAAATCCATCAACCAATGGTGTCCACAGGCACAAACTCTAAGATAAAACTAGTACCTTTCCAAAGTAGCATCTTCGTTTCCACTCTGGGTTCAACTGTGGCAGATCATGGCGATTCAGAACCTGCATGAGATCCACCCTGATAGGATGCGTGGCTTCTTCGGCTCACTCTCTCTACTATAACTTCCATTTCCTTCAGAATTATTTCCTGCACCCGCCTCCTTTACACACACTATCACTACTTCTTAGTGAAACCCTTCCATAATGCTACTATTTCCTTTATTACAAGTTTTGAAAGAGCTTATGACTTGGTAACCTGTACCTAACTGGTCCTGCAGAAGTGGGCCAACATTTCTCCCCTGGTTACTACGTAGCAGCAGAACTATTTTCTTCCTATTTTTTTTTTCCACTTGCTTGTTCTTAAAGATCTGCTGCACCTTTGTTACTGCTACGTCTACATTAGACTCTCTTTCCCTGGTAATGGGTCAAACTCATTTCTCCCCGCAGTTTCCGAGGTGACTAGCTTCTCCATCCTGTTTAACTTAGTTTCCCAACTATCTGTTGCCATTCCCCAACCCTCCTTTTGATCCTCCCCACAGTACCTAAAATCTTTCGTTTCCCTCTCTATAGGCTGGGTCTGAAGGGTCCTAATCATTCCACTCATATCCCTGATCGTTCTGCCCATCCTCCATGGCCGAATTATTTCCTGTTCCTTGTCCCCACTCCCATCCCGCATCGACGCCATAAGTAAAAAAAAAAATTATCAATGTGGACAATACCACAAAAGAGCACCGAATGAGCACCAACCTGTTATCATTTGAGGCTGCTGACAATTTTTGCTTGCGTCAATCTTCTAAATTGATTCCATCGTGGTGTGGTCACTTCGTTTTTAATTATTTTATTTTTTTTACTGCTTAACGTCTCTTAACAGCTAGAGGTCTTTAGAGACGGGAAAGGATGGGGAGCAAGGAATGGGAAGGAATTCGGCCATGGCCTTTTGAAGAAGCATCCCGGCATTTGCCTGGGGTCATTTCGCCATCACATAAAAAACACAAATCTTTTTTGGCACGCTGCAAATATTAATGCTAGATTAATAAAAACACTAAAAATGAACACATACGGTAAACCAATTTTTTGTGAGTTACGTCCTTAATACATTCTTTTTAGTATTTGTAATGTAGGTACTGAAGTTGCTGGTAAGAATATTTCCCCTTACGTCTCTGCACTAGGCTTGAAGAAATTTAAAATAGGAAAGTTGGACTCTAACCTAACATTTATACTTCTTTTAAGACTGATTATTAGAAGCCCTGGTTATCTTTCTCTCCCCATAAGTTGTTCCTACATCTTCGTTTCTATTACCCAAAAAACTTATGCGTTTGTTAGTTGTTTCCTACATATTTTCAACTAGTTATTGTTATTCTTGTTAAGTACAGGCCAATTTTTTAATTCCTCTTTTGTGAGGCAAATCCAATAATTTTTTGTTTAGAAACAATTCAGCTATAAAACAAGGTCAAAAATAATATCAGATACTTAAATACCTAATTCTAAAAGAGCTCTGTTTCACAATGCAGTGCGTGGCAGGTGGACGTCCGAGTCGATACGACAAACAATACGTTCCTTGGCTACCACCTCGCTGTCCACTGATAAAAACTTGTTGCACCACCTTTCAATTTGACGAACTCGTTGTGGAAGGCAGGACTCACCAGTGAGTAGGGCTGCGTCTCAGTCGTTTTATCAGCTGAACATGTGTTTCAGGGGGGTAAAAATACGCAGGTAGTTAAAACTGTAGGCAACGAAGGAAGTCAGTTAGAGAGCGTGCGTATAGCCCATCGCTGAGCAAAAATTTAATCAGCAGAACACATCATCTTTGAACTCTAAGCAACATCTGATGACCAAAAAAAGGACAACTTCTTGTAGAGTAATTTCTGTCTTATAAAATCAGTTACTGCCAATATCATAAATCGTCAAAACTTTTTTTGTTATGCCTTTACGCCTCGTCGACGTCGAGGTCATTGTAGGCGTGAAAGGACTGGGGACAAGGAATGGAAAGGAAATCGGTCATGGCCTTTTGAAAGAATCAACCCTGCATTCGCCTGGAGTGATTTGGTCGTCAAAGCAGTTAACAGAAGTATAATTTTCAGTAAGAGGTCCATTGCGTTGTGCTAGATGCTAAAAACTTACAATAAGATCAAATTTTTTTTCAATGAATAGACATAACTGATAACTGATAACATTATTTCTGTCTTTTAAACAGTCTCAATACATTGCACATTTATCGATTCACAATAAGCTGTCCAAAAGTAAACATAAAAAATGCCAAAGCAGGTTTTTGTAATTATTTCGTAGACAGGAGACAAAACTTCTGCCATTAATACGCAGTACGAGCTGGCAGTAGGTATAAAATGCTTGACGATAGCAAGGACAGGCGGCCGTAAAACTTAAGCTCCAAAAGTTGACCATAACAATGATGAGTAAACTCATCAAATGCAGCTGAGTCCTTGCGCTGGGAAAAGGTGGTAAAGAAGAAGAAGGAGGAAATTAATGCAAGCTCTTTATCCACAAAATTTTCCAATAAAAGAACCCTGAAGATTTAGTACCAATCACAAGATATTTTTTTCCTTTGAACAAATGAATGAATTAATACTGGACTTTGAAAATTAGGTACATAATTAAATGTGACTTTGGAATACGGAGTTAACAATTTCTTCTAATGATGTTGATAATATCGTTGGATTTAAAAAGTGCATTAACATCTCCTTTTTTTTACTTATGGCTTTACACCTCGTCGACGTCGAGGTCATTAGAGGGGACAGGGAACAAGGAACGGGAAAGAATTCGGCCATGGCCTTTTAAGGAAGGATCCCGGCATTCACCTGGAGTGATTTTGGGAAACTACGGAAAACCCAAATCTGGATGCCCGGACGGGGATTCGAACCTCCGTCCTCCCGACTGTGAGGGCACAGCGTTAAGCACTCACCCACCACGCTCGGTTAACATCTCCAGATTGTTCTCCAACAACTAATCTTATCTAAGGAGTAAACGTTCGGTTTAAAACGTGGGTATTTCAGTTTAAATATAGTCAAGACTTTGTGTAGTATTTTTAATTGTTATTATTTATTGTCCAAGTAAAAAAACGGTTGTTACGGAAATTCGATTAATGTTTGAGCAAAAAGAGACATTACGCATCCATTCCATTTCCTTTCCGCTGTGGTGGTTCCGTGGCGGCTTGTGTGACAGCATTCCGTGCAGAATATCCACGCTGCCGCAGCTGATTATATGAGGCGAGGAAGGGACAAGTCGGAATCCCACGACGTGCCTCACATTCCGCACCTCCGCTCCGGATCGCATCCGGTAAATGAAACAGACATTCCAGAAAACCGCCAATTCTCTAACTGCGCGTCGGTAACCACAGGTTAGCCGATTTGCGATGGGGAACGAAAAAGTGTGGAATGTAATTTTGTTTGTATATGAGGACATTTGCTACACCTTCCGGCAAGCCAGTGACATAACAACCATACTAACAATTAAGTATAAAATGGTTGGTGTAAATAAGGTATTAATAGACATGGCGAAATGACTTCAGCATAATATTGAATAAATGCATCAGTAAATTATGTTGGCTAGTCCGTAAGAAGCATCTTAGTGTAATGATTATCTCTGAGATTGTCTTTAAAAAAATTGTATTCTTTGCTATCGAAAAATGGTGATAAACTGAGTCTGAGGACTGGAGATTCTTTTTATGAAATGAGCAAACAGTGTAATTGTAAATGATTAACTGAAGTGGTGTAAGTAAATGTTTTTAATTTGAAAAATATGATAATTGGTTATTGTGATGCAGATAATTTATGAGTATCAAGGCAGGTATCGTAGGTCTTTTTAGTTGTGAGTCTAAAACGTATTACGGGCTCATCAAATAAACCAATAATCTTGCAAATTTTGCAAAGTCGCAACAGGACAACAAGCTGCAAAAATAAAGTATTACCTTGCAAGCCTTAGGTTTGTGGATTGGAACTTGGGAATGGTGGATTTTATTGATAAATAAGCGAATGCTTCTGTTTTAACAATGTATCAGGGTTTATGGAAATTGCAGTTACAATAAAATTGAACTTTTGATCATCCTGCTAACAGCCAGTGAGTTACAAACGAACTACTCGATTGCCATTTTATTTAGCTATTGTTTCCTTTTGCATTTCAGATTTCTTGTAAAAAATTCGGAAAACTTATTAACGATAGTCCTCGGCTAGAAGACCGTTTACGATGATCAGTTTTAATTACTACCCAAATTCCATGTATCACTCGTATTCCAAACCGAGGGTCACTGCATTTACTTTAAACCTATTTTCACCTTTGATCTCTTATTCCGGTTTCTTCTAGCAAATTATTTTATTTTAGATGCCGGATAATTTGTATAATTTCCGTTATATTTTTGTCATTTATTCTACCTGTAAAAAGAATATACTCCACTTTTCCATTCGTTTACATCATTAGATCCTTCACCTTTTTGCTTAATATTAATCTTGCCGATATTTCCTTGAAAATACATTGATTTTACTTACATTAGACTGCAATCAAGCTATTTTTGGACACAACTATGCAATTTTTCTAGGCCGCGGCCGTTACTTACAATCTTATTATATCCTTCCATTTGAGAGCTTAAAACTCTACGTAACACGACATCTTTTGTTGGTTCATCTCTCGCTTTATCCATCTTTCTCTTCATCCGTTTTGTAGTTGGTCTTTGTTATCGGATCTTCTGCGGCCCGCTTTACTCATTTACATCCATACCCTCTCTCTAGCGTGATGTTTGTGCCTCAAAAATTGTGTAACACAAATGCGAAAGGCTGAATTAAGTGAGAATGAAACTTCATTTCGGGTAATACGAAAAAAATATTTAACGAGAAAAGGTATACAAAAATTACGTGAGAGCACTTTTTCTTAGAATGGAGATGATGAAGACTTCTTTAATTAGCTGCAAAGAAGATACTGCGTTCTAGGAAACTGCTTTAAAAATTAAGAGAAGGCGCTCCAATCTCAAAGGCTCTTTTTGATGAACCAGAAGTAGTTTCAGAGAATCTGTAACTACCTGATAATTAATTCCATATATGCAGCCGAACCTTGTGAGCTGGAAAAATTGGTGAAGTTTTAGAAATTTCAGGCAATGAAGTAATATTTCTTGATAATAGCTGATAGGACTGGCAACATGAAAATTTAGTGATAATGCATGCACAGAACAAGTTGCGTGAATTTTTATATTACACATTAAAAAATTATTGTGTCAAAATCAAATGATCTGGTCACCAGATATAAATATAACAAATCTCTTTTACTTGTGTAACTTCGAAACAACAAGAAATAATTACTTTTTATTTCGGTATTCGGCGTTTGACGAACAAAGAGAGTATCAAAAAATTGATTCAACTATCGTAAAAAACGAAATGAGTTATATACTTGAGAATGTTTATGTGGTGTAACACTTAACTGAATTAACATTGAAACTACATATTCAGCTGAGCAGCAAACGCCGGAATAATTCTGAAAATCTGTGACGAAGAAGGAACGACAAAAGACTGGCGAGCCACATCTGAGATACATCAAAATGAGTGTGTGGTATCGATGTCAAATTAAAGTGATTGAGAATATAGAAACAATAGAAAAATGGCTGAGCGCTTTTTGATTATGTTCCAAAATGATCTTTGATAAACCTGGCCTGGTTTCCAGCCAGAAATAATTATTTCAGAGGCAGCTGCAGGCTGCACTGGCTGGCGACTGTATACCTTCATTTCTGAATGCTATCATAGTTTCAATTGGCTTGTTTGACGTAAGATAGTTCATATTGAGCAAGTAATACAAATAAGTAATTTTAATAACGTTTGATCTCCTTACATACTTTTTTTTTTTTTTTTTTTGGAAGGGTGGAAGGAAAGTAGGACGTAGGTTGTTTACATAATACTGAAAACGTTAAGAAATATCTATAAGAGATACGTTATTGGCAATGTACTTACTGAACTGAAAAACAAATATGAAAACAAAACAGTGGTTGGATATTCAGGTGATATCCTCACTTACCCACTGTGGCGTGCAGTCATGGATTGAATTAACTTTTTCAATCTCTCTGAAGGTAGCCAACGAATTTAAAATATTTACAAGTTTAACAAGAAGAATCTGGATTGATGTCTGTCGTATATTCCTACAAAATTAATTTACTTCAATAATTTTTATTGGGTTAAAACTTCAGCTCTTTCTGCCGGCCCGACGTGCTACACAATACGTTTACACGAAACAAGCCTCGATTTGGGGCTCTGTGTAATTTATTACCAGGCGATATTTAGTTCTAAATCATACGACAGCAATGCCGTAATTTCCGTTCCGCAATTGGAACATTCTGTGCAGAGAGCGACACAAAAAAAGATGAAGTTATCGCTTGGTACAACAGATTAAAGCCACTGTGATTTGTGGACGAACCAAGGGCAGGGGGAGGGAGGGGACGAAAGGGAAGGGGGTTCAACGCCCAAGCGCAGTACAAACGCCCCCACTTGGCGGAAGCTTCCAGAGATTAGAACATTTGTGGGAGAATTTAACTACTTTAAAGCATCCAGTGTACCTGAAATTTTATCATATAGGAAAGTTTTGTGTACAAAAGTGGCTACTTGTTTTCATGTTTATTATGCAACGGGGTGAGGTTTTAATCACCTAAAATCCATATCCATCATGACAGACTAAAATACTTATAACAAACCTGGAAGACTAATCGATTACAGCTCGCAAAGTAACTGCATGTAGTCTTCAACATTTCTCAGGAACAGGGGACTGCATTTAGCCACTGCACTGTTATCTCCGCTGTTTCGTAACATCCATGAATGTTAGGATTATAATGTAACACTTTTCTCATAGACCCTAGTATACTAACTTTTATTAATATGGCAAAACGACGAATTATATGCAACATTTCCTGTAAATTGTAAAAAAATAAATAATGAATAATAATTTTTACTTATTATTTGCTGTTGCAAAGAAATTTGTGATCGAATGTCATTTATTTTGTCTTTAAAACGTTTATTATAGTTTATCTAACATTCCACGCTCCGATGGGAAACCTCTTTTAGGCTCAGAAGATATAGCTAACCGATGGAAGGAATACATTGAAAACCTGTATGTTGGGGACGACTTGAACAATAGTGTATTGGAAAAGGAAGGCGATGTCGACATTGATGACTTAGGAGATCCTGTTTTGAAGACAGAATTTAATAAAGCTCTGAATGACTTGAAAGCAAATAAGGCAGTTGGAATTGATGAGATCCCTGCAGAACTTCTTAAATCTCTAGGAGAGGAAGAAATCGAAAGATTATTCAAGCTGATATCAAAAAGTTATGAAACAGGAGAAATTCCAACTGACTTTAATAAAAATATCTTCACACTTCCAAAGAAAGCACAAGCCGACAAATGTGAGAATTATCGCACCATTAGTCTAACATCACATGCTTCAAAATTACTGACCAGAATAATATACAGAAGGATGGAAAGGGTAGCAGAAGAGATAGTAGGTGAAGATCAATTTGGGTTTAGGAAAAATCGCGTTACAAGGGAAGCAATTCTGTCTTTAAGATTAATACTTGAAGGGCGGATCAAGAAAAACAATGATACTTTTATGGCATTTGTTGATTTAGAAAAAGCTTTTGATAATGTTAGGTGGGACAAGCTGTTCAAAATTTTAAAGAAGTCAGGTCTAAAGTATCGAGATAGAAGAATACTCTATAAACTATATAAGAATCAAGTGGCTGTAATAAAAGTAGAGAATCACGAGAGACATGCATCAGTTAAAAAGGGTGTGAGACAAGGTGGTAGTCTATCCCCGTATGTAGAAGAAGCAATGAAGAAAGTCAAAGAAAAATTTCCATGTGGCATAAGTTTTCAGGGAGAAAAAATCAGTATGCTACGATTTGCGGATGACATTGTCTTATTAGCAGAGAGGGCTGAGGATATTGAGAAGTTATTGAATGGCATGAACAAAATACTGAAGGAAGATTTTGGACTGAATATAAATCAAAGTAAAATAAAAGTGATGAAATGTATCAGAAATGATACCAATACTAGCAGATTAAATATAAAAATAGGATCGGATGCAATAGGAGAAGTGAGTGAGTTCTGTTACTTGGGAAGCAAAATTACAACCGATGGCCGAAGCAGGAATGATGTTAAAAGCAGAATAGAACTAGCAAAAAGAGCCTTCATGAAAAAGAGAAACCTTTTAGTTTCAAATATTGATCTGGGAATTAGAAAGTTCTTAAAACTCTATGTGTGGAGCACAGCACTTTACGGTAGCGAAAGATGGACTTTAGGAACACCGGAAAGAAAGAAACTTGAAGCATTTGAAATGTGGTGCTACAGAAGAATGCTGAAAATTAGGTGGACAGACAAAGTAAGAAATGAACGAGTTTTGGAAATGATGGGTGAGAAAAGAAATTTATGGAAGAAGCTTACAGGTAGAAGAGACAGGCTGGTAGGTCATATTTTGAGACATGCTGGATTGGTTAATTTGTTAGTGGAGGGAACAGTCGAAGGTAAGAACTGTAGAGGTAGACAGAAATTAGAATATATGAAGCAGATAATTGAGGACGTGGGTTGTAAGGGGTATTTAGGAATGAAGAGGCTAGCACAGGATAGGAAGGAATGGAGGATTGCATCAAACCAGTCTAAAGACTGACAGCAAAAGAAAAATAGTTTATCTAAACTGAAATGTGCTGTATTCTTATATATAGAAAAAAATAGATGTGTGTGTTCCTATATTACATTTTGCAGCCAAAATCACCTAGCGCAGATCATTGATGTTTGTGTGTGGTAGTAGCATCGACTCTCCCATCGTGTGCTATGGTTGTTGCATGTCGATAGTGTGATCGACCTAGGGCATTTTCACATTTCGACCAAAGACGTGTGTGCAATCACAACTACCCAGCGCAGTCCACCGGTGGTGGTGTGTTTAGAGCATTTTGCACTATGGTTGTTGCTTGTCGGTAGTTGTGGTGGTGTGGGAGATATGAAGGTTTAAAGTGGTTGACCAAGGACATTTTCATATTTCGACCAAAGTGTTCTAAAAACCTTTGGAATCATTTGTAACGCACTAAAATGTTTTAAAATGTTTATAATGTACTAAAATGTTCTAGAATGTTCTTGAGTAATATCCTAGAATATGTAATATATTTCAGCTTAAAAATATAAATAATTTATATGCAACATATTTAGTGTGTGAGCCGATTTTGATGGTACTTTTACTGGCAGGTTGCTAATTTGGCTGGAAGAAAATTTGCTGCTGATTACTCTCTACAACGAAAATAAGTTTTTTTTAGACGTTCCACAAATTTAGTTACTAGCACAACAAAGAACAATGTACCAACTCAGAAAAGTAGTTGAAACTAGTGTTGAATAATTTCTTCAATAAAAATTATTGAAGTTTTATTATGTTCGCCATACTCGATAAACTAGTAGTCGACGCCTCTATAGATGGAAGTCGTTTCCAATTGCTTTCACTAATGTTAAAAGTGTCAACCTCTTCATCTCAACCTCACCCTCACAATCTACGTCTTGAATTATCTGCTTCACATTTTTTAAATATTTGTTTACCGCTGCAATTCTTTCCTTCGATTATGCCCCCAACTAACAAAACAATCAATCCCGTATGTCTTAAAAATGTGACCCACCATCCTGTCTTTTCTATCTTTAAGACTCTTCCGCAAAATTCTCTCCTCACTGATCATCTCGAAAACACTTTCATTTCGTACTTTATCTGTCCACTTAGTTTTCAGAATCCTTCTATAGCACCACATTTCAAATTTTTAAATTTCCTTTCTTTTGGTATTACAAAACTCCATGTTTCGTAACCATAAGGTGCTGTGCTTCACACATACATTTCACTTAATGTAAGTGTTAGGCCTACTGTTTGGGTTAATGACTGTGATATGTGTGCGTGTTCGGTATAGAGTATTGTTTGACTTGTGACTGAACGAAACATGAAGGTAGGGAGAAGCTGAATCGCGGAGCCGCCCCATTCAGGCCTGATTTTCCGAAAGACAGCAGGCGACGCCAAGCTTAACGTCCCCATCCAAATCGCTATTAACAGTGTCATATGCCTTCACTGCGAACATGTTTGGGGACACGATCGGGTGATTAGGAATTGCGCACCACAAACTCTCCTACCGTGTCGGCCAAGAGCTGGTTATGAACATTTCATCCACCACTAGGACTGGAACCAGCTAACCCGGGCACCGTCACATTGCCGCAACTACCCGACCCTGACTTTCCAGTATGAACTGAAAGCCAAGAGCAGCATACCCAACAAAATGTAGCTTTGTTCATTGTATCTAACTTATCGTCCAACAAATTCTTATTTAGATACAGTGAATCGTTGACACAGCGTTTCTTATCCATTTAGAGTGAGTTTTAACCGTAATTCAATTAGGTCTCTAAACTTGGAGAAATTGAAAACAGTGCTGCACTTAAATAACAAAATATAACCGAAAAAATTAGCTTACAAAGTATGTATTCCTATTACTTTAAACTGCACAGCTTAGATTTTTTTTAATCCGATTTCAGGTATTCAAAAATATTTTATGATATGAGGAAAGGGTTTAGAAGGGTTTGAGGCACACCTGAAATGGAGGTCATTCTGGCAGATTTGGTAAGGGGTCAGAAATATGGAAGTCATTATTTGGAGGCCTTCACTTCAATGGAGGGAAATTTTGGCACTGTTATGAGGAGGGCGGGATAGGAATCCAAAAGTAAGTCCTTCAGAATTACACGCAGTGGCAGGTTGCCTGATTGTGGATGATACGAATTATGACCATTACAAGTAAAAATTACGAGTATCACTTCGACGAGCTTACTTTGTTCTGGAAAACGTTTCTAAGAAAAATAAACTAATAACGAATAGTTATTACGTTTCTTAATGGATTTTTTACGTTTTAAGATTTCTCTGATTAATTTATTGGAGTATTTAGCTAGGATCTTTCTTGCTGAAGCAATTTATTTGAAATTTTCGTACAGTTTAAAAAGCATTACCCGACGTGCCAGAAGAGTTAGACTATCAGCGTTGTGGTGGCAGTCACTGTAACTAACTCTCGGTGAGAAGTAGAGTCTCTGGTTGTTCAAGCAGCATTGTGGTGGCAGTCACTGTAACTAACTCTCGGTGAGAAGTAGAGTCTCTGGTTGCTCAAGCAGCGTTGTGGTGGCAGTCACTGTAACTAACTCTCGGTGAGAAGTAGAGTATCTGGTTGTTCAAGCAGCGTTGTGGTGGCAGTCACTGTAACTAACTCTCGGTGAGAAGTAGAGTCTCTGGTTGCTCAAGCAGCGTTGTGGTGGCAGTCACTGTAACTAACTCTCGGTGAGAAGTAGAGTCTCTAGTTGCTCAAGCAGCGTTGTGGTGGCAGTCACTGTAACTAACTCTCGGTGAGAAGTAGAGTCTCTGGTTGCTCAAGCAGCGTTGTGGTGGCAGTCACTGTAACTAACTCTCGGTGAGAAGTAGAGTCTCTGGTTGCTCAAGCAGCGTTGTGGTGGCAGTCACTGTAACTAACTCTCAGTGAGAAGTAGAGTCTCTAGTTGCTCAAGCAGCGTTGTGGTGGCAGTCACTGTAACTAACTCTCGGTGAGAAGTAGAGTCTCTGGTTGCTCAAGCAGCGTTGTGGTGGCAGTCACTGTAACTAACTCTCGGTGAGAAGTAGAGTCTCTGGTTGCTCAAGCAGCGTTGTGGTGGCAGTCACTGTAACTAACTCTCGGTGAGAAGTAGAGTCTCTGGTTGCTCAAGCAGCGTTGTGGTGGCAGTCACTGTAACTAACTCTCGGTGAGAAGTAGAGTCTTTGATTGCTCAAGCAGCGTTGTGGTGACAGTCACGGTAACTAACTCTCGGTGAGAAGTAGAGTCTCTGGTTGCTCAAGCAGCGTTGTGGTGGCAGTCACTGTAACTAACTCTCGGTGAGAAGTAGAGTCTTTGATTGCTCAAGCAGCATTGTGGTGACAGTCACTGTAACTAACTCTCGGTGAGAAGTAGAGTCTCTGGTTGCTCAAGCAGCGTTGTGGTGGCAGTCACTGTAACTAATTGTCGGTGAGAAGTAGAGTCTTTGATTGCTCAAGCAGCGTTGTGGTGACAGTCACTGTAACTAACTCTCGGTGAGAAGTAGAGTCTCTGGTTGCCCAAGCAGCGTTGTGGTGGCAGTCACTGTAACAAACTCTCGGTGAGAAGTAGAGTCTTTGATTGCTCAAGCAGCGCTATAGTGGCGGCCAGTGTAACTAATGCTTCGTGCATTATCGATAAGACGAAGGTTGCCGAGCAATAGTGTTAAGTCCAGTGGCAGCGACCAGTTTCCAGATAGAACGAATTTCATTATGTGGGGTTACCGGCTCTGATCACACGAAATAATAGTAAATAACATTTTTAGGGTTCCGATTCCAGAAGGAAAAAACAGTCCTATAGTTGTTACCCGCAGTCTGTCCGTCTGTGACAGAGGTCTAGCTGGCAAACGGAACAAATCGCAGAATTAAAATTGTAGATGTTACATGTGTACGAAATATCCTATTAAAAAAAAAAAAAAATACGGGAGTCTAATACAAGAAAAGGTGTTGCTCCAGCAGGTGACGCTCCGTTGTTTACAGCTCATCGAGAAAAGGCATAATAATTTTTTTCACTATAAAATTAGGAGGTGAGCAATATGCAGTAATCATACATCGTTAATTCGACTATTTTTTACAGGTTTCATTCCTCCCAAGTGAATCCTGGGAGGCGGGCTGTCATAGCCTCAGGGTCTCTTGTCAGCCAACCTGACGTAAGAGGAGGGAACGGGAAGGAAATCGGCCAAGGCCTTCTAAAGGCATCATCTCGGTATTCGCCTGGAGTGACTACGGAAATCCATGGAAAACCGTAGTAGGATGGACGGACGAGGAATTGAACTCCCGTCCTCCCGAATGCGATATCGCTTTTCGTTTGATTCTTGTCATATTAGACTTCTTTATAAAATTGAGAGTAAACACTTCGATTGCTAGAAGAAGATTTTGTTTCGTAGAGCACGTGAAACAGACTGGACGAATTTGTATATGTTTTCAAACACTATGCAGCCGAGGTCCTAGGAATAAATTGTGGTATATTTCATTTTTATGCGGCATCGGGAGGCGGCATCTGACTGAAAATTCTTTTGATCCCAATTCACCCAATGGATTTTGATGGAGTCTTGAACTTGTACAGCCCATGGTCCCCTGAATAAAACAGGATATATTTCATTTTGCTATGACTTCCAAAGGTCAAAAAAAAATTAAGATCAAAGTTTCAACAATTCAGTAACCATTTAGAGGCAAGTTACTTCTCGCAGACGAGATACGCAAATTTTTCGTCATATAAGTATCGACGACATCTTGTAGATTGAAATTGAAATAAAGTACATTCATTATACCAATAACATTCTTAATCGTATTTTTACAATCTTGAATATGCTTTCAATGAACTTTGGTGATGAAACGGTTCGTGTCAACGACTTCGATTAAAAGACCTAATTTCTTCTCGTAACAAGTTGTAACAAAAATCAGGTGAACTAAGTTATGTGTAACAGCTAGCCCTACTCATTGTCTATGAACACGAATTTTCTCTCCAATATCGACCATCAACAAAATTATTTAAATTGACTATAGTTTGTATTTTTTTCCTTGTGGTTTTACGCCTCATCGACATGTAGGTCATTAGAGGCGGGAACGTAATGCGGGCAAGAAACAGGAAGGTATTTGACCATGGCCCATTGAAGGAACCATCCGAGTATTCGCCTGGAGTGACTTTTGAAAACCACGGAAAACAGAAATCTTAATAGCTGGATGAGGATTTGAACTCACGTCCTGCCAAACACCAGGCACGTGCGTTACTGTTCACCCACTATGCTAGGTTGGTTTGTAAATTGCGAGTAAAACAAGAGAAAGCTTTTACATTGCGATCGCTTTGTCATATTCTACACTGGCGGGAATTAAAAGCGCAAAACTGAGACAGGAATGGTGGAATTTTAGGAAATTTTGTAGGTATATCCACGGTCATACCTAGAAGAAATGATAACAAATTGAAATGGATCAGTCTTACCTTCTGTAAGTAAGAAGTGCGCCCACCTTGAGCACCTATACATTCGTCGTTTCCTGCCAACATTGAATCAATAAGTGTTCGGGTATCTTCTTGGGTATGTCTTGTGCAGTGAGTTGTTGCTCAGTTTATGTTGCGTGACCATGTTATCTAATGTGTCTACTCCTAGCGTCTAAAATATTCTCTATTGGGGGCAAATCTGGTGACCGTGCAGTCAAAATTGCGATCGTAATCCCTTGCAAGGCTTATGATGTGATAAGCACAGTTTAAGGATGGGCACTATCCTGTTGGAAGATGCGATTTCGATGGTGGCAGGGCCGGCTTAAGGGATTTCGGGGCCTCCTACTTTTTCTAGATGTGCTTTTGCCTAAATTTTCGATAATTTTCATGACGTTATACACACACACACACACACACACACACACACATATAGATATATATATATATATATATATATAATCTGTGTGTACAGCTCCAACAATAATTGAACAGACGGCCCGGCGGTCTATTGAGTATTAGCTGAACGGGACCAACTTCGCCGAGTCTTTGGTGTTTTATCAAATCAATGCATCTCATATGGATCTCCCAACTACTGTCACTTTCATTTCTGGTTAAACCCTGCTGCCCATTGTGTCAAATGAAATTGTTTTTGTATTCAATTTTATAGCTATTATATTTATAATACACTATTTGTATACGACATTTCTTTTCTTGCCTTTATTTGCTAGTACATATAGGATTTTTGGACTGTAGACACGTGAGCAGACAAGCACATTTTAATTGAATAACTTTTTATATGAAACGTCAAAAGATGAATGAGTTTTTTTCGATTAAATTACATAAATTGCTGAAATAGGTTCAGAGCAATACACGCCTTTAAATATATAGGCCTATTGTAATTACATCAGATACGACTTTCTCAAAACTGAATATGATGGACTTCTCATGGAACTCCACACCTCAGAAACGTCTGTCGTCGCTAGCGAGAGTTTCCATTGGATGCTGTTGAATAGCTGAGAAAATAACACCATTAATAATTTTATTTTTCTGTCTTTTATTGATTTTAAATGTTTACAATAAATATTTCTACTAACTATTTATATAACGAACTAGTTTTAGAAATTTAAACATTAAATAAATGTCTAAGTAGTTTTCTTATATCGTAAGAGAATATCCCGCTTCAATACCTTGTACAGGACCCTTGTTTATGGGAAATAGGATCAACAATGAAGGTGTTCTCGACTCTAGGACTATTGTGAACGCAGCTTGTTAATATTTTAAATTTGTAGATTATTTATTTTAGCAGGAAACTTGTTCGTTAAATAAGGACAAATTTTGAAGGGGATCATGGCGGAGCCCCCTGAAACTTGGGGCCCCCCGCGACTGCGGTTCTTGCGGTAGCCTTAAACCGGCCCTGGATGGTGGATATGAAGGGTACCATAATAGGGTACAGCACGCCGTCCACATAGTGGAGTGCTGTCATTGTGCCTTCAAAGAACTCAGTCCTTCTGTCGAAACGACACCAGTGGCTAGACCTGTGAGACGTTCTGAAATCACAGCATGGTAAATCGTTTCTCCGCAAGGCCTGAATAAATGTTGTCCATTATCACTTTGCCACATACAGAATCGAGACTCGTCTCTAAACACAAATGTACGCTATTTACAAGTCCAATTGCGTTTGGCACTACCTCAGGTTAGACGATGCCGGAAATGAAATCAGGTTAATGGAACACATTGCATAGGAGTCAGAGAGTGTAACCAAGCTTGGTTTACAATCGTCCGGGGGATAACTCTCTCTGTAACCACTGCTTGGATCTGGCCTGCAGTAACCCGCTTGCCCACACAATTTGGCGGTCTTGGAGTGCTGTTGTCTTTATGTATGGACTTGTGACTGCTCTAGGAGTGCTAGAACCTTCTTTCATCAACTGTGTATCAAGTCTGTATTTTTTAATTTTTTGTATCCTGGTGCATAATATCCCAGCATCTAGTTTCTACTCTGGGCACATATTTCCAATATATTACAAGAGGTACATAGGATAAAATTATAGTTTGAAAATAATAGCTAAATATTGTTCTGGATGTAAAACTAGTTTCTAACACATAAACTTACCAAATTTCAGAAAAATTAGTTACATAATTAAATTAACAATGTGTAATCATGTATTTGATAGGTGTTAGTGTCTTTTTTATGGATATATACTGTACATACATACTGTAAATTAGTAGTCTGAGTAACATACGTTCACACACAGATACTGCTATATATAATTAAACAAAGAAACATTCACATACACAAATCACTTAATGCACTGTTGTCTCACTGTTTCTCACTTTGTACATTTATGACACTTTTAAACATTTACTCCCGGCACAGCCACTTCCGAATAACTTACCTCCCTCAGGAGATGACTTCTGGAAGTAGAGGTGTCCTCCTTCGACCCATCTGGAGTTTCTTTCTTCGGGAATGATCACTGCTCGGTCGCTGGTCGCTGTCGGTTGAAACTGTTTCCGTCAGTTTAAACTGTTTCTAAGTGCCAAGAACTTTTCTTTGGCTGCTTGTGAGGCCAGATTGCAAGCTGCATCAAGGAAGTACCATAATTCCTGGTCACACAATATCTCAAAAATGCGTCTGCCCTGTAACATTTGCTGGTATGGCGCTCTTTGTTCCGCTGTTGAAACACATTCCCATACAACATGTTCTGGAGTGCCCTAGGTCCCGCAGTCACAGCTACCGCTGTCCACTATTTCTCTTCTTTGCAGTTCACTGTTGTAAGGGCCATGATCCGTTATGTACTGTACCAGCCCAGGCGATGCGAGAAGATGCGACATTTTGAGCCTTTCACAGACGCTTGGAAATATATCATACGTCCTTCTTACTGTTGCGCTAACATTCCACCTTTGCTGCCATTCTTCCAATAACAATTTGTTTACCTCTGAAGCTGTTGTTGCTGGTGCTCCCGTGATTTTCTCTACCTATTCCAGATTCCCTTTCCTGAGCCAGTATAATGCTCCCCGCTTGCGAACTTCGTCAATCGTCAGTATCAAGTCTGTATACTGACATTGCACTACGGCCGTCAATCCGTGGGGAGATTTCACGAAATGATGCACCCATTTCAAACACGCCAATACTCCTATATCCCTCGCAGTTAGATATTTGGCTGTAGAAGGTCGTCACTCTTCGCCTTGATATACTTGGTGAAAAATAACTTATTGACAAAAAAAATCATGTTATACCACACTGTTCAACACTTATATGGTGAAAAAAATAGCAATTTTACATAATAAATAGCCCCGTAATTCTCATAGTGTTACATGTAAAACTTTCAGTTTTTAATCATTTAATACGCTGCATATGGGGATACTTGAGGCCAAATATTATTCATTTATCACAAAATGGATTTTATACACTGATGAGTGAAAGATCATAAACCCCTGGGCAACGCGAAATTGAATTCCGTCTGGTGACTTTATTAAATTGAACGATTGCACCAATTGCGCGAATGGTAATGAGGTACATTTTTCGAGGAATGTGGAAGGGAATCTACTACCTAAGCTGAAAATGTGCCAAGCATTAATTACGCCAAATACCCAATGAAGAACTCCATGGAGATTGAGCTTATAAGAAAGAAGTGAGAAATTTTAATATCTTAAACATGTTCAATAATTGAAATGCGACGAATGTACTGTACGTTACTCCTGGTCTAGCTATTTATACACTGAAATCATTAAACAAGTTAAGAAAATTAAAATCCACAAGAACTTACCGCTGCTTGGTTAATGAAAGTAAACTTCCTCTATAATTATATATCCGTAGCATCATAACTGTTCTGCATGCATTTTCAATAATAAAATTTATGTGTCTGAATATTGCAATATCGATTGGACATTACTTTAACATTCACGAGTAATTAAATTTCATAAGAACGGACTGAAATGATATCTCAATTCAATCCTTATAATTTATGGAAGTATTAATGACTATAATACCAAAGTCTTGCAAAGCAACAGAGGTCATGTCACATCAGACCAGGGGCATCCACCTCTCCCCGCGTTCGTCTGGAGTGATTTCGGGTAATCGCAGAAAACCAAAATCTGAGTGGCAGAACCACAGATAGAGGTTGGATCAAGCTACATGAGGGGCTCGACTGTTCACCCAACTCTCCGTCTACATTTCTTCCTGTCACTTTCTTCCAACAAATTCGTCGTTTATCTGATCAGAGCTCTGGACAAGCTGCTTCACATCATTTGTAACCCTCCTGGTGACACATACCTCAGGTGGCCTGCTGTCACATTCACATTAGATTTATGGCCGTCTACGTGTTCGGCAAGTGAATCTGGCTGGCTGTACGGGACTAGACATATTTTCTACTTACACCATCCTGGCACCAAAACTTGCTAAATTCGAACAGGAATTTATAAAAATTTATCAAAAAATAATCTTCAAGAAATTTCTTAAATGCGTTTAATACATTCGAAGATATTCCTGCTTTCTTCATTTGTACATTCTGGTTCTCTCAACATCCAGAAGTACCCGGCGCCCAGTATCGTGAAGGTGTAAATCGCATGCATTGCCAAAAAAGAATTATAAATGTGAAACAATCAACTTAGATTATTTAAAAAAAAATCTGCGTTTAAAATCATTTAAAACCGATTAATTCGTCGCACCTTGTCTCTGTTAACTAGAGAATCCTGAAACTGAAACATCTAAATCAAAAATTTCAGCTATGTGACGAAGATTACATTACAAGCATCGGTTTTAAAGTCAAATGTTTACTGTATACTTAATAAAAAGAAATATCAATAAGAAGGACGAGAGAGTGAAATAAAAATCGCTAATGCGTTATAAATTCCTTCGCAATTCCAGCTGTCCTTAAATACTTCTATTAAAAATCTGCGACAAAACACAATGCGTTACAAATACAATACCAGTAAAACAACGCAAAACATTCGCAAATACAACCTTCACGTCCCTCTTTCAGAAAAAAAAAATGATTCAGTCTTTTGCTGGGTTGTTTACATTAAAAATTCAGCCAAATGTGTGTACATGAAATAGGAAAATAATTTATTAATGTGAATGTATTAAGCATTTAAAATACATATTTGTTTACAATATTTGATGTTGTTTGTTTCTTATTTTCGGTAATTGATACAAAAATACTGCTTAAATAAGAAGGGTCTAGCGGAATAAGACAGTGAAATGTGCCCCTGGTCCATCCCATTCATGGGGCATACCAATTCATAGATCTTGGTTAACATAGCCTTCGGACCGATTTTTGTTTCAATGCCGCCACTCTAGGGGGTGCTACGGGAGTGAATGTGCCATTGGGGCCTAAATGCATAACTCGTGAAATAAATGCGGAAAAATTCTGAAAAAAACTCAGGGACGTGCACATTGCTACAGGAAATATCTAGTATTTTTGAGGATTTTTTTGGCACATTTTACAATTTTTACAATTTGTTTATATCGAGTTCCTAGTAAACAAAGTCATTTCCTTGAGTGACAACGTTTAGATTATTACTGTAGAATCATCTATGGGCACTATATCTACGGTCCAGATTTCAGACCTGTCCGAGTGGTGCAACATAGCGAAAAAAGATAAGCACTGAATTTGATGCCATCGAGTTGCCTACCACACAGGGGCCCTTACGGTGGGTACGCACTTCATAATTATAGTTGTGAGACGGGTACTGAAATATTATTTTGTGGATTTCTAAGTTGTTTGTTTATCAAATGGAAGGAGCGGCTTATATGATTGATAAAAGCTGCTAAATAATCCACGAAAAAGAAGAACTTAATATATTTTTCAGGCATTTGTTGCAAAGAAAGTATTTTTGCAGTGCAAAGCAGTCAAAAACAAAAATCACAGGGTGTAACAATATTTTTTTAAGTTTAATTTTCGTCGCTATCCGTTTCTATAGCGGTATTTGCATGAAAGTCGTCAAAAAGCCTGCTTAGAACTTGAGACGGTAGAACAATTTTGGATAAGTATCGAGCATTTGAAAGGTAATAAATTACCGCAGTTACATGAGAACAGCATCCTGTCGTTCTGCTACCGTTAGCACATTCACAGTAGTATCGCTTGATACCCGGGAAACCTGTGGATTCGCCGAATAATCGATATATCATCTGTACGTCTTCGCGTTGATGTGGCGTAATCGAACTTCGAATTTGGCGATGTTGCCCTTCTCTTTCAAACATCGGAGATTTATTGTGTTATCATCCTTTAACATTTCTGCCAAATATGAAACAGCCTGAGACAATTGGTATGAGTGTTTATCTTTTTTCGCTATGTTGCACCACTCGGACAGGTCTGAAATCTGAACCGTGAATATAGTGCCCATAGATGATTCCACAGTAAAAATCTAAACGTTTTCACTCAAGGAAATGACTTTGTTTACTAGGAACTCGATATAAATAAATTACGATAAAACTTTGTAAAATGCGCCAAAAAATTCCAAAAAAGTGCTAGATATTTCCTGTAGGCTCCAATGGCACATTCACTCCCGTAGCACCCCCTAGATCGGCGGCATTGAAATAAAAATCGGTCCGAAGGCTATGTTAACCATGATCTACGAACTGGTATGCTCCGCGCCCCCTAGAGCGGCGGCATTGAAATAAAAATCGGTCCGAAGGCTATCTTAACCATGATCTACGAACTGGTATACTCCATGAACGTGATGGGCCAGGGGCACTTTTCAGTGTCTTATTCCGCTAGACCCTTTAATAATTTCAGCTACAGACAACTCCTGAAATAGCCGCCAAGAGAGTGACTGTTGTGAGCGGCGGGTTGCGTCTCGCCTGCGCAGGAGCTGTGGTGCGACCCCGTAGGTCTCAAACAAAAACCGTGCTTTAATGCAAACTGAGTATTCCACGTGACGAGTCCCTAAAAATATCATATCCACTGTAAGCTTTGTGTCAGTTGAGAGGAAAGGGAATTGACAATAGAAATAATCTAAAGGACTGCTCTATCACATTCAGTGATTTCCTATCACATCGACCATTATTAGCGAATTGGCAGTACTATAAAATCACATGAACTTTGCTTCATTCAAATTTCTTTTAGTTGGGGGATGTGCTTCTTTGTTCTACTTAATTGTAATATGCGTTTCATTTTCACCAGGTTCTGGAAAAATTGATTTTATTTCAAACGTTTGCTATAGAGTCGAAATTGACTTTTTGAATCCCCGTTTTACCATGTTGTTAATTAGCTATTTTCTAGTTGTATCATCTAGCACAGTATCACAAAAATTCGCATTAGAGTAGATGTGGGAGAATAATAGAACAATAAAAGTAATGGCTGTAAGACATCAACCATAAACCACTACTAAAACTAGAAAACTCTGCTACTTTAAAGACATTAATGATAGTATAAGAAAGCGACATTTCTTCCAGGTTTACAAAATAAATGGGAATAGAGTGACTATTTTATCTGCATTTACTGGGTTGCATAACATGTTCAATCTTCTTGTTTAATAAAAACCATTACTAAAATAACTGTCTTGCCATATTCACTCTCAGGGAGGGCAGCTGCTATGAAGGGTGTGATTTTACTGTAGTGTGTTATTTGTGTAGCGAATGAGGAATCGAGAAGGAAGGTAAAATGAGAAACCTGGTGCCGCCAATTTAGACATATTCTTTCAAAAGGTTCCTACATGACTGACGAAGCACCGGCAACAATACGCTAAGCCATCACTCCACACCCACAGTGGAGAGGTTTAGATTTTATCCAGGACACTATATAGTGATCTAGTCCCGTGTTCTGAAAATTCTTCCCGTCACCAGCGACATCGACCAATGATGCGATAACGATTACAACCAATTATCAGTCATATTTTTAGGAGTAATTACAAACATCTTAGAGAATACCCCCTCCTTGAAGTTGCGGTGGTCCGACCATATTATTCGTAGAAAAGATCAAACATGGGCGAGAACGGTGTTAGAAACCGCCAGAGACCAAGGGGAAGACCACCAGACCTATGGGACAAGGACGTACGGAGGGTTGTTGGAGTTAAGTTACAAAGGATCTTCCAAGGTCGTTCGACAGGAGAGAACTGCTCAAGTTCTACCGGAACTGATGACTCTATGAGGCCACATCATTCAATGATTGAACTGGATGATGATAATGTTGAAATACACCTCAATCGATTATGCCGGAATGTAGTACCATAGTTTTTGTTACGAATACACTGGAAGTACGATTTACCAACAATAAAACAGACTGTATACGACTTTCCTAGAAAAAATAAACTTACTCAAGTGATCAAGAGTTTTGGATTAAATGGCTAATGAACAATCTAAATTAATAAAATAACGGAGAAAGAGCTTCCCACACTTAAATTGGGCGCTAGGATTGAAGTAGTACAACCAACACCACAAGCCTCCCAGTTATAAATTCTGGCACCAATATGACAACAAGCAGAGTGGGTTAATGGCCCTTTCGAGACATTCTTTAAAAAGAAAATCTAATGATTCGCAACAGTAAAAGCCAAACTACGGACTGAGTGATGAAACGTGGCGCTGAATAGTTTGTGTGGTGCAAATAATGGGAAGTCGTGCTGTAGCTTTGACTGCAACCTTAATTGATAAATGAATAACGGCGAATCGTTGCAATAATGCGCGCTTTGTGGCCTTGCTGACTCATACGTTACGGGCAGTCGATTAAATCAGGCATCGATATTGGCGTTGCCGCCCATTTTGTACACTGGGAAATATGTTAGCACACAGTCCAGCAACTCCCCTGTACTCACCAGTCGTACTGAACGTAGGGCTGTTTCAGTCAGTTACCGTAACATATTGGTCAGTGGGGAATGATCCTGCATATGCTGGTCTAAACTATATATTACATCAGCAGAATAATTCTACTAAAAGTTTTAAGCGACTTGGTTCTTGCATAGTCATTAAAACATAAAAAACCTAATTCATTTCTATCGACGTCAGTAATAAAAAATTTCAAAACTAACTAAAACGGTTCTAAGAATAGAGAAAAAACAACGTATTAGTTACATAATATAAAATTTGGTTTTAATTTCCATTATAACTGATTCAGTTTAGTTCTTGTACAGAATAATTCATTTTTTCCTTCTCCAAATCAATTAGCCAACTTATGATTGTCTTGGCACTTCATTAGTATCAATTTATCGATACAAAGATGAACAGATCGAAAGCACTAGACTATTTCACACTTGTAATTCAGTTTCGCACTTTAAGAGTTCGCTGGAAAAAATATCCCAATGATTGTGAAAATTCTATTAACTTATAGTTTCGTTTTATGTGTCGTCGATGGTAGAATGATTAGAGCCCAGCATTATTGGCAACAGTGAAAAGAAAATCGATCGTGACACGTAGTAAGTAACCCAAATGCATCTTTGAAAAAACCATGTTGATGGGGCCCAAAGCTGAAAGGCACAACCAGGTTTCGAACTCCCCTACTCCCGACTAAGTGACTCTAGTGTCAGTTTCTCAAGACATTCTCTGTAGCCATAAAAAAATTGATTTATGAGAAAAAATAATGTTGCAATACGTAATACTAATCAGTATATTTTTGAAAACGTATGTAAAGTGTTGTTATAAGCGTTAGAGAAAGAACATAGAATTGGGATCCGATTTGTTCAGTCCAGCATTTACCTCCATGAAAGATGTTCTAAAGAATGATAATCCTTGTATGTGATCACCTATCACTTCAGACTATAGTGTGGATGAAATCAAGATACCACGGATCGAGAATACTCAATAAACACGCGATGCTGAGTTAAGTAATGTTACATGGAACTAAGCATGTCTGAGTTACATTAGGCCACAAAGTATGCCGAAAAACAGATCAAGATTTCAGTTACGGGGATATAAAACTGTAGTTAAAATAAATTATTTTATTTCTGTCCAAGTACAGCTCGTCTTGCTTTTATGTTAATTTCTTTGTTTTGTTCCAAATCCTCTTATTGTAGTTTTAAGTAATAAAGTTTTTAATATCAAAAATAATTCTCAGCGAGGAAGATACAGTTACAGCAGGCACATTGTCTTGTGTTACATTTCTTTCTGATGCACTGCATTTTATATATATTTAAGTGAGGGTACGGAAGAAATACTCGTACTAAGCATTAAATGTTAGGGAGTCACCTCACAGGCTGGCTCAACAAAGGCAGTCTCCTAGAAAGAAAACGGAAACAAAGAATTCATTAAAGATAATGTGAATCTTTCTCGCGGGATTGTTAATAACTGAAAAAGCGGTCTTATTTAATTTTTCAAGCAGATTTTAAATTATTCATACAACCTGCTCAGAAGAAATTCCATTAAACTTTAAAAATTAACATTAGGCAAGATTTTCTACTGCAGAGTTGGCTAATTCAAAGTATAATTAAAGTGGAATGTTGGATTATTTGCCTTGTGATAATGCAACAAACTGAAAGTGACATTAGCCTGAATCTTACGATATTCTTAAAAAAAAAAAAAAAAAAAAAAAATCTGTGTTGAGGAGTTCATTGAAGAAGTAACAAAGGTTTCGTGAGCTTTTACGAACAGTAGAACCGGTGCTCAGGAAAATGTTTGATATTAACTAATAGACGCTGTAAACTAGAAGGTGTTTTTCGGGATCTTGAGCAGGTTTTTTACTATATGACGTGATATGTATTGGTGATCTGCAATAAATATTTGTTTCTGTATTCTTAGAGCACCAATGATGTCATTAATAATGACGAACTTATTATTTCACTCGTGAATGAATTGCACGAGTGTTCTGCTGTGAAATGCGTATTTATATACGTGACGGTGATACAATAACATTGGCAAAGGAGGTCACGGAAACCCTGTCTAGCCTCACGGTTGCGGTTTAGAAGGACGCTAGTTCGATGTCCGGTCCAGGCATTCCATCAAAAATTCATTTTAAATGACTTCCTCAAATCACTCCAAAGGAATGCCGATATCGTCACTTCTCAGATCCTTTTCCACAATTCTGCACCTGCTGTAAAGACCTCGTCGTCGATGGCCAATCAAGAATTGAAATTTAAAAAATCCTATAAAAACTGTATAAATTAACTTTATTAACTTGATGACCATCGTACTCTTGTCCACGTTACGCAAAGCTGCTGCGTCACTAATAAATAAACTTTCCACTGTTACATTTGAAAAATAAAATGTCTATTGAAAAAATAATTCTGGTATTTTCGTAAACTTTTTTCAGACCTTAATTGTAGTTCATCCACTCTGTTCTGAGATGTACATTCGCATTCATAGAATGAGCGATCTGCATTCTCATCTGGTTAAGGCGTCTGATTGATGTGCGAAATGTTCCCGGTCTCGGCTGGTTATTTTACTTCCCTTACAACTGACATTGGCATCTAGTAAAACTCATGGAAAACCCAAATCTGGTTGACCGGATGAGGATTCGAAGCCGCGTCCTCCAGAATGCGATACAAGGCGTTACCGGTCACCTATCACGCTTGATGCTACAATAGAGGCACATGTGAAGCTGATAAGAAACTCCGTCACCAGGTCTTTGAGACCACACAAAATTATTAATGCTTTCCCAAAACAGCTGATTTCGGAAAGAACCGTTTGTTACAAAGGGTTAAACGAATCACGTCGTTTGCAGAAACCTTCCATTGTAATTGAGTATATATTTGTGTAGCTGCAAGAATTTATTTCAGGGGAACCTTCTTCAGGTCTAGCAACTGAAAAGTCTTAGTCGACCACAGAAGCGTGATTCAATAAATCTACAGCTACGCAACTCATTACTTAGCCACTACTTCAAGTACCAAAACAAAGTAAAACTTAACTGGCGTTCAGAAAATTCAAGAAACAGATAACTTCAAATAGTGAATCGACCAACTTCACGGAAATATGACTCTGAGAAGTGGGCATTATACCTCAGCTGGCAGTATACGATGGCCACAAAATTGAAAACCGGTGAAAAGGGGGTGACGTGATCATAAATTGCAGTTTTTTTTTTTCTTGCATTTTTTCGGTCTACCTCATAGTGAAACATGGATGAAAAATATTTACAGAAACTTTTATTGTATTCTTCTTATAAAGTATCACTTTTACAGTTTGCAGCGTAGAACCAGTATGATAAAAATATTTACAGAAACTTTTTATTTTATTCTTTTTATAGAGTATCCCTTCTACAGTTTGCAGCGTAGAGCCAGTATCAGTTGAAACACTTACCTGTGTGTGAGATACGTCGGGCTCTAACAGACTTCTGGTCGATGGAGGGCGTGGAGACCTCGTCAGCTGTCCTGCTCGTTCGCCATTGGAGTTTCCTCTCTGAGTAAACTCTATGCACAAGTCAGCATACGAAAAAAGTAGCAACAAAACATGTGACTAGGGTTTCTCTGAGAAGAAGCGGCAAATATGCATTGTAGTGTTCACTATTTCAGCACGTGTTACGGCAGTCATTTATGAAAATGTCGGTAACTTTATTCATTCACTTTATTGATTTTATCATATGACTTATTTATGTTTTTCTAAAACCTTATTATAAGCCCGCATTGATAGATTCTTAAAAAAAAAAAAAAAAAAAAAAAAAAAAAAAAAAAAAAAAAAAAAAAAAAAAAAAAAAAAATTACAGACGTATACGATACCGCGCTAGCTAATGACGTCATAATACTGCCGTAGAAGCTTTATTTTCAAGCAGTAATGAGGCTGTAACACACTCCGGACCAGCATCACACCACTGGAACTACTTTGGAAAATAATTCCAGTGGTGTGATGCTAAAACGGAATGTGTAACAGCCCAATTTCTCCGGGAAGCATGTATATATTTTTATTGATAGGAAACATGTTCAGCTCATTACTAAATCCTTTTAAACCGAATTATTTTCTTGATTCCAAAGTGGGTTACTACCTTATACTAACTTCCAGAATTTAAAACAACAAAATGCATTCAATATAAATTCATACCCAGTAATAGCCTGTTCGAATGATGTATCAAACTGAAACTGAAGTCCAACAAAAATATACAATTAGAAACGGTGCATAGTTCTTTTCATTTCATTGAATATTTATTATTCTGAATATCTGGATATTGTGGGCCATTTCCTCAATTATTATTCTGTGTTGACGTTAGAACCTGTTGACTTCCAGAAAATATACATACAAAATCCGTTTACAACAGCATTAAAACTAAATGATCTGAGCTGTCACAATTCTTCAGTTTTTCGTTATACCTTTGATGAAATAATGATTAAATTATTGAAAAGTTATACTTCATGCTCCTCTGTTTCAAGATTTATGCTACCAATGATTCGATTCAACAAGTATTTTACATCCTATGGGTTGCAGATATGCTGTATCTTCTAAAATTAAAACAAACCGTGTGTAACACACGTGTGCTAATCAGCAGAAAATATTCACAATAAGAACAATTGCAACATGAAAAACAACTAGTGAAACAATAGTCAAAAGAAAACGGCAATGAACAGTGATGTGAAAGCGTGTGAGATGCTGTTACAGACCGACATGTAAAGGAATACCACTATATCTGTGAGTGCAATGTGTACTTATGTGTATACATATTTATTAAGAGTTGTATTGTAGATAATTATTGTAACAACACATTTAAAAACACTTTACAGCCACTGAAGATGCCCTACACCACAAGGGCGAAACGCGTCTGGGGAAACAATTAAAAAACAAAATTCATCAAACCAGTTGTTTTTGACGGGTTCATTTACGTTATTATGCTGTATCTATTTGCAAAAACACAAAGAATATTGCGTAACAAATTAAAACTTTAACTTCATCGTCTGATTCTTAATATTTTATTTCTACTTCTATTTGCAAAATATTTAATAGCGAGATTTAAATCCTATTAATGCTTATACGAAAAGGTCACACACAGAGTTTAAAAATACCAATACATGAATTTTTTGCACGTTTAATGTAAGAAGAGTATTGTAAGTATTAATGGAATATACTGTATAAACGAACGTGACAATTACAAATACAAAAGAATTTCATATCAATTTAACAAAATGTATCAGCACTAAGAACAAATCAGACAACCTTCTAAACTTTTTCTCACCCAATTTAGGTAACCAGCAGTATTTTCCAACATTTTACGGTCTGTCGCAGAAAATTTCTGCTTAAATGAAAAAAAGCAAGTTTTCACTTGATTACAATAGTTACTACATTAGAGCTTCATCGACCGTTTCTAAAGTAGTTAACATTATAACTTTAATGATTCTGGTACAATGCACCAAAAAGTATCTTTTATGTTCCTGAGTTGAAACTATCTGATATTTCGAATTATCAAGATAGCAGTCTCTCGCTGATATTTCGCCCAAAATACTTGCGGTACTACCTATATTTAATTATTTTTACTATCAAATAGGATTAGGGTGAGATAGTACTATAAACTAAATGAAATGTTCTACATGGTGAATTCATTTATATGTCGTGAAAGATTATAAAGTTTTCAAGGTTTTGTTTAAATTAATTTAAACGGTGTTCCCATAGCTTTGCCAAAACATTCGACAGATGTAATCAGCGGTCAGGTTAGTCTCCAAGCTAACTTGTGACGAGCCAAATAGTAGACTAGTACTCTGTACTATCAAAGGTATTCTCTCTATATCCTTGCGGGCATGTAATAAAATATTGCTTCTCAACAACAATCTCGGATTAGTTAACTAATTATTTAACTCGGACAAAGGCGAAGCTAGTGGAGTACGACGTAAACAGGGCGTGCTGTATGCAGGTTATTGGCGAGGCAAGGCTTTCTTACTGGGGCGAGCGGGCTCACGTAGATCGCATCTCCTCGTCCTTTGTCCGCCAGCTGAATGCTGCCTGAGCTGCTGACGGTGCAGCCGAGTGCCTGGTAGTCAGACTGCAACTTACCACGAGCTGAGCATTCGCTCAAATAACCTCACGTTTTTCTCTGGTTGCCGGAGTTTTTTGGTCGAATCCGGGGACGCTTTCGACACTTGTTCTAACGATGCTTTGCACTGTTATAAGTTATACGATTAAAGTTTGGTTTAACTTAAAAAGAAACATTGTTATATATTTTCAATTGTATGGTACCTGATTTTACATTAAACTTGTTATCACTTGTATTTCTCAGAGGAATGAACCTTCTAGAGGAGATCTTGTCTGGATCCGAGTTTACCTGAAAATTCTTGTGTGCCATGGAAAAATTTTTTAGTGTGATCAACATAGCTTGGACTGTTTGTGTACTCATTCTGGATCTCTGTTTTATTATGTCTGGATTATGTTCTTTGATGGGAAAGGTACAAAATCCAAACACAAAAAGTATATATTGTTAGTACCGAATTTTTTATTAATTCCAAAGAGGATCAGAGACAGGATTGCTGAATGCAGCAAGGAGACGTGATTTTCCAAAGATGTTATACCAAGCTGCAGCATCTATATAATTTTCTTTTATTCCTGGCTACGTACTGCACATAGAAAGAAGTGAGATTCGTATTTTTTTTTTAAGGAATGCGCTTATCAAATATTCTCGCATATTTTTTTTTTTTTTTTTTTTTTTTAAGAAAGTTATATAAGGGGACAATGGAAAAATTCGAGGACAGTGAGCTAAATTCGGGGACTGTCCCAGGGAAGCTGGGACGTCTGGTAGCCCTACTCTTCACTGTACCTTTAAATATCACACAAGTATCGAAATAAATACCGGTACAAGAGGAATTATTTTCGGTTTTCAAGTTTGATAATCTATTTCTGTTATCAGTCTCTGGTTCGATACAAATCCTACTCTTTTCATCATAATCTAATATCTCCATTTCAGCAGACTGATTGCTCAATGGTTAAGGCGTCTGACTGGAGATCGAAAGGTCTCCGTTTTGAATCTCTGTCTCGGCGGGGATTTTGAAAAACCCTTAACCTGACCTTCTCCGCTTGCATAGCTTGCTGTGTAGTGTGAAGTAAGCCAAAACACTTCCGTGGTTCATCAAACTGTAGGTCCTCTTTACCCTGTAGGAATAACGGGTAAGGTTAAGGTAGCCGTGACAGAGGTGCAGGTGTGGTGAATCTAAACTCTATCAAACCGGCGGCTGAACCACAAATGGGGTATACCGGCCAATAATGCCTTACTCATTATTATATTTTTATTTTCGCTATTTTCTTACATGCACTGCAACAATTATCTGATTCACTCGACATAATCTCTGAAAACTCATACATATAGTTACAGACACCTGCCTAGTATCCGTAAGACTAAACGTATTAGATTTCTTTGTACAGTTGACTGCACACAGCTCTTCTGCGAAAAGCAACTTCAGTTTCGTTAACCTCATTATTACCGGGGGCGCACATTGAACTGCGTGGTGCAGTAGGGGCAGAGAAGAGCAGGGCAGGGCAGCATGAAAACAGAAACTGTGTCGGGCAGTTACCCGCGCATATTAGAGCGCAGTTTCATGCAGCAGTTTATAAGCATTGTTCTGTTCTGCCAGAAACCGACAAAAAAAAGGGTAACCAAAAACATGTCGACACAAAAACTTGACTTTTTTATTTCTGAATCAGACTGGGATGTCGTGCTTGTAAAATTGTTATTCTTACCCTATGAGAAGCTGAGTTAGATAAAACTATGGAAAAGTGAGTATTTGAAAAGAAGAAACTCTCATCTGGCTTTCGCAGTGACAAGAGAATTCTCAAAAGATTTCTGCATTATTTCTGGATGATTCGAGCGGAGATTGACAGCATAATCTAACCTGTTATTTTCTCGACGACCCTCAAATACCTATTGGAACTGAAGAAAATCTGAAAGTATTTTAGTGGTTGGTTAATTATTTAATGTTTGATGGTACATGACATTATTAAGAATGTATTTCTCTTTTATTTCATATTAAATTTTTAAGAAAACTACATAATAGAACATAAGAAAACACTTGGAACCAAAAAATCAGTGTTCAACAAATTATTCGGGAAATTGTCTTCACAAGAATCCTCCCTCTCTCGTTAGCAGTTGGACGTAGGTTGCCTTGAAGAGGGAGAAGAGCTCAATTCAGATTTCAGTCGGACGTGTGCCATGGTAAAAATATATATATATATATAGGGGACACTATTCAGTGATGTAGTACAAATGTTTTATTAAAAATGAATTCAAAAAGAGAAAATAAAAGTGAAAATTGTAAGTGGGCAGTTGTATAATAAATAAATGCTTAATTTACTCGCCATTTGTTGGGCTCATTGGTGGTCCTTGTCCAAATTTCTTGTTTAAATTTAATTTTTATGTATTTAGTATGACTGGTATTGTGAATCGCAGGGTGGTTACGCACCAGTTTAATCAATATTTCTTATTCCATAAAGCAAGATTATAAATAACGCAAGAAGTTTTACGGCAAAAACCGGCACGAGTGAGCTGCGTGGCACAGTTTCTGTGTCGTGATCACAACGTGGCGCAGGCCACGTGCGGCGCAGTACTGCGCTGCCCTGCTCTGCGTCTCAAAACGCGCTGTTCCGCCCCAAAAGATAGAGACAGAAACTGTGCTGCGCCGCCCGCGTCAACTGCGCGTCAATGTGCAGCCTTACTATCAAAATTAGAAGAGCAAATCCAGAAGCAGAAAAAGATCCTAAGTACGTATCAGAAGGGCAATTTACACACCAAAATCCAATTAAAACGAGGCGCTATAACTAATGAACTAAAAATGAAATACGGTATAAAACTGATATTCAATAATCGATGTGTTGTGTAGAGGTAAATTTTTAGCAGATGCAAATACATTATATCTGAAACAGCCAAAAAAGTGTCAGAAGAGTTCGTAGCACTTGATCCATCTTATACACAGGGAATATACTGATAAAAAAGGAACAAAAGAGTTTCACGTTTCGTGATTCGTTGATTTATGTTATGTTAGGTATTAAAGGATCAGCTGAACTTCACTAACGGAAATAGTGAAAAAAAATTAAATGCTGTAAAATTAGTCAAGAACATGTCACCAATCTTTAGGCTATAATAATACAGGAGAGTTTCGGTACTGTGAAGTAAAACAGCTTTAAAACGGAAAGAAATCTGGGATTAGTTGTACAGTTGGAGGAATCGCAGAAAGAAGCAGCGAATTCTCGGCGCTTTAAGCGCTTAGTGGCGTCTGCTAACAGAGTACCATGCGCCAATGCACGCCTTTCAGATCACTGGGTTAGAGCGTAAGCTTTATTAGCCAATTAACGTCGACCCCTTGTGCTGGCGGCCAATCGACCATTTGACGGGGATTACCACCACCCGGCTCTCAGCACTTCTGAAATACACCGTTCCTGATCTGCGCTACTACCATTCTGGCTTGCAAGGAAATCCACGGTTGAATTCTATCTGCAATCCAAAGAATTGAAATAGTAACAATACGCGCGTGCTCCTCATTTTTTTTTTCACACTATTAGCAGTCCTTACAGTTAGACATTTTTGATCTGTTGCGTATATACGAGACTGTAAACTTGCTGAAACAAATATATGTAAAGCGACAATAAATCAAGATTAAATATATACCCCGAAATTTTTGTATGTTATTTCCTAATCCATTGGTTCGGAGAAGTATAACATCAACAGAATCCTCGTCCGTCCATCAGGATTTCGGTTTTACATGGATTCCCGAAATCATTCCAAGCAAACGTCGAAATGGTATCTTCAAACAACATCGCCAGATTCCTTTCCATTCCTCAACTATCTTCTCCTAGCTCTAATGACCATCTCATCGACAAGCTCTCTTCTGCCGATAAGAGTAAAATTGTCGCGAAATTATTTAATATTTTCTTTCGTCATATGATTAATGGGTGAAAATTAAAAAATATCAAAAATAAAGTAAGCATTTCAGAAAATATGTATACACACTCAAGTGTCAACATTTATTAGTTATTTTGTTATAAAAAAGTTTATTAGACTATTAATAAGAGAATAAAAGTTTAGTCTAGCTCTTGCCGTGATGATAAAGTAAAAATTAGTTATGAAAAATGTGTAAGGTGTATGTGTTCTAAAACACATTAATTACGTCCACACTAAGCAGCTTACTTATCCACTTACAGCATTGCTATGAGAATATTAGACAAAAAAGTGTAAGGTGTATGTATTAACAGGGCAGTAGGTTTACATGTAAATAAGATCCTTCGCAATTAAACATTGGAAAACGATTAATCACGGAGCCCAGTGTCGGTTCATTATACAAAAAAATATAATAATTTAAAGAAAAGTGTAATTTCAGTACTCTTCATTTGTCATTGAATCATCAGTTTCTCACGTTTTACAACGAAAAACGTCATTTTCCACTCAACCGTAGGACCAGTCATGCAAAGGCAACTAATTACGTTTACGCGGTCAATACAGCTGCGTCTTTATTCAGATTTAAACAGTATAACAAACCAAACAGTTACAAAATCACCAACTCACACAAAATCACTAACATACATCAAGTTTACATAATTCAAAATTCTTATTAAATTATTTCTAAATCCTAAAAGTTCAAAAATCACTTCTAATTAATATTACTCATAATTCACATTGTTTACAATAATTGTTCTCATCGTATCAGCCCATATGAAGTAGTAAATTATACTTTTTCTTCATGCAATAAACTGGGGGGGGGCCCCACCCCTGCTGCGTTTCAAAAACTGATTATGATATTTTATGTTAAAAAATGTGTTTCTGCGTATAAGAATATATATAAAAAAACTACTTTAGTTGCTTTTTACCGACATTCCATTTCATTTTTAGTTTTAATTACACACCCTTGCCAATTTCCTAAATTTCCTTAGTTTTTTAGGCCAGCAAAACATTCACAGAAGTTCATAAACAAACAACAGCTGACTTCGAATCATCGATCGATCATATGGCCGGTACCATGCATGATCTTTTGTTTACATATGGCTAGTCATTATACTGCCAGCTGACTGAACCGATAGATAACACTGAACATGTTCGTAACTTGATTGTTCACAAACTAATTTATAATCACAATTACCAAAATGCACCTTTTCATTTATTTATAAATACTATATCAACCGTAAATTGATTTCATTTTTTTACGACAGCTGAATCACTGTTGCGTACCACGCATGAGCTATCGTCGTGTCGAATACAGTGCTGCCAATTGTGGCAGACTGAACGTTGTAACCTAGTCTCCTTCATTATACTCCCATCGACTTTTTTATTTTAATGGCATTTGCCTCTTCTTATCCATACAGCCAGCTCAATTGTGATTTCAGTTCATCCAGTGTTTGCGGTTTCACCATTGTATGTTTTGCTTTTCTAATAGTCATAGACACCACAGGACACACACCGCACATACACGGACAACACTTAACACCCATGCCCTAGGCCGGACTCGAAGCGGCGACCTTCGGCACGCGGAGCTAGTAGTCCAGCCCCTACTCTACCGAGGCTGAGTATTCAAATTTGTACAAGGTAGAGGAAATGGTTCATTTATCGTATTTAAGTCAGATTGGTTACTATATGTGAAGTATTTTGTTCTACGCATTATGTGAAACTGTTTGATTGTGTCAAACTTCCTTTATTTAGATACCTATTTACAAACATAAAATTAAACGACATTGAATTCAAGTTAATTTAACTTCAATGGAGCGCAAGCTGCGATGGCAATATCCCTAGTCATCCAATTACCCCTTCTTACTTTTTTTTTATTGCTAGCTGGTGCCCACGACTTCGTTCGTGTTTGTAAAGAATTTGACTTGACAGCTACCGACATCTAACCACCATAGTGCACGATGGAAAGTCTTTGGTCGAAAAATGAAAATGCCCTGCATCGACCACTTTCAACCACCATATCTCCCACATCCCCACAGCTATCGGCATTCGGCCAACGTTGTGCACGACAGGAAACTCCAAGCTACTTCCACACACAAACACCAGTGATCTGTGCTGGGTAGTGGTGGCTGAAAAGTGAAATATAGGGAAACACACGTCTATTTATATACATATATATATATATATATATATACGTATAAGATCAGATTATTATCCCATATACTCTAAATGTAAAATTCCAACACGAATCTACTTTTACCATTTACGAATTTTAATTTTAAATTCATTCAGCATTTTTGGAAAACTGTTCATACTTCCCTTGTTAATATATTCCAATCCCCGACATCCTTATCCACAAAACAAAATTTTTCCATTCCCTTATGCATGAAATGAAGTGCCAACTTGTGCCCATGGTTATATTTTCCCATCCATCCACTACTCCTAGCTCTTCGACCTATATCTTCCAAGCCCCATCACCGACATACGCCTTGTACACTCCTATGACTCCCTTGACCTTCCTCCCATCTCCCAAAGTATCACAATCCAGATACTTTATCATATCAGTTACTGACTAGGTCCTCGAGCTCCTGTATTTGACACCCAAAATGTGGGTTCCAAGCTATACCACCACAGTCAAGCAATGGACTGACCACTGATTTGTAACTTAGTTCCCTCACTTCTCCCGTATATCCTCAAACCAAATTCTCGAGTAAATGAAGGCTTTTGTAACTTTTTCTTACTACCTGTCCAATGTATCTTGCCCAGCTGAGTTTATTATCAAACGTTATGCCAAGATTTTTACATTTCAAGCCTTCAACAAGCAATTACGTCTGCATCCTATAAACATAAAACACTTTTAGTTTTTTATCTATGTATCTAATAAGCTGACTCTTCTTGACATTTATTTTTATTGTATGTTGAGCTAACCAGTTAGGTATTACAAACAGGTCACACTGCAGTTGACCCCAGGCTTCTTCCGTTTTGATCTCTGTCTCGGTGGGGATTTTCATAATCCCTTTAACCATACCTTCACATCTGCCACAGCTTACTGTGTGATGTGATATGAAGTACCCAATAACGCTTCCGTGGTTCGGATTCCACGTTAAAGCTGTAGGTCCTTTCTATGGCTAACCAGCCTAGTTGTAACACTGATGTCTACACATCCACAGCAAATTCAAACCAAACAGAGGCTTAACGTGGTCCCACTTGGCCTAAACGGACATACATAAGGGTGTTACAAAAAGGTACGGCCAAACTTTCAGGAAACATTCCTCACACACAAACAAAGAAAATATGTTATGAGGACATGTGTCCGGAAACGCTTACTTTCCATGTTAGATCTCATATTGTGGACGGCTGTGATACAATACGCCATTCTCCAGGGCTGCATCAGCGCATCAGGGATTCCATGCGACGGAGGGTGGATGCATGTATCCTCGCTAACGGAGGACATTTTGAACATTTCCTGTAACAAAGTGTTTGAAGTCACGCTGGTACGTTCTGTTGCTGTGTGTTTCCATTCCATGTTTAATGTGATTTGAAGAGAAGTAATAAAATGAGCTCTAACATGGAAAGTTAGCGTTTCCGGACACATGTCCACATAACATATTTTCTTTGTTTGTGTGTGAGGAATGTTTCCTGAAAGTTTGGCCGTACCTTTTTGTAACACTCTGTATATTATATCATATAATTTTCTATACATTAATTTAAAAGTAACTGTTTTTTGGAACTCCATCCATTGTTAAAGTTCTAGAATAGACGGTAGAATGCTGCAAGCTGATTGAAGGTCGTCCTTTCTAGAGTATAGAAACTTTGATGTTGAATAACTTTTTGTGCACCGAGCGAGTGAGCGGAATATTTCAGCCTTGACATAACATAATATATTTTGAATTGACGACATGGGGTAATATGTATAAGAGATGTATAGGATAACTGTCGCGCCAGAATTTGATTTTGGTGCTTATGTGACTGAACAAGTCAAATCAAAAGTGAAGAGTAAATTATTTAATATCTCTCTTAAAACTCGATATATCTTATAACAAATGTGACGTTGTTAGGTGAAATGCGGCCTGGATCAGAGGGAAAATTTAGCAAAAACCAAATTTTATGGTGTATTCTTATGTAACTCGACGAGGAATATCGAAATTGTTGAGAAATTTTTTTCGATATCTTGCTTAGTTTCCCAGATAAACCACCTCAAAATTCTGGTGGTTATGTTGAAATATGGCCTGAACCAGAGAAAAATTTAATTAAAATCACAAAGAATCTCACGCTCGGTGTGCACAATAGATGTTTTGTTTTATGACTAGATTTTTTTTTTTTGTTAGGTTCAAATGCGGCCAGGACTACAAGAAAAAAGTCACCAAAGGCAAAGCAACTATACCTATGACTAATTTTGGACAGTCGAGAAGTAAAAAAGGTATAAACAAATTTTATTCCTCACTTTAGATTTGTCCCGTCGAGTTACACAAAATCAAATTACGAAGTCACGGTTATATTAGCGCTACCTTATATACAGGGTGATTAAAAAAAACGTGGACAAAAGGCATGGTAGATCTGTCATACAATAAGGATCAAAAATCGCATAGGAACAGAGGGTCGCATAAGCCTGTATACTGGATTGGTCACGGTGGACCAATCGCATGGCCACCACGATCACCAGACCTGTCTCTCTTGGATTTTTTCTTGTGGGGGTTTTTAAAAGGAATTGTGTATGAAACGCCGGAAGACTGGGTAGGAAGAATCGTTGCGGCAGCCGGATGTGTTCGAGATACAACTGGTATCTTTGAGAAGGTGCGCCGTTCCATGCAATGGAGATGCCGGGCTAGTCTCGATGCATCTGGCAAAAACTTTGAGCATCTGCTGTAGGCTCAACATTTGGCTTGCATTAGTGAGTAATTATCAATAAAATGATCTTTAATGGTTTTGTTTCTTCTCTTTTTGTCAGTATTATTTTAGACGCCCTGTAGCGGCTCCGGATCGCAGTTGCGACCCTCTGTTCCTATGCGATTTTTGATTCTTATTATATGACTGATCTACCGTGTCATTTTTTCCGCGTTATTTTGAATCACCCTGTATATTTGTAAAAGAATTTCAATGTTTACGTGTTAGATTAATAAGAGTTGAGTAATGTCAATCAGTTATTTATTTCTGAAAGAAAGTACATTTTAAGTAACAAGGTTGAGTATTACATGGATATTATAACCTCCCGACGGCTGTAAACTGTAATCTGCAATGTTATTAATTAATTAAATCAACCATTTTAGCTCCGGTGTCTGACAGCGAGTTATATCAGAGTGAGATCGATCATCTGAAGTGCCATATTTATATCCCAAGTTTTAAAAAAAAGGGTGCAGGTACTTGTAAATTAGACATCAGCCCAATACAGCGACGACAGAAGCGGAGTAAGTTGGCGTGTGGGCGGCTGGAGGCCAACAGGTAGTGGCGGTCCGTATCGACCGGGACTCCGCACGTGCGCGTGCCTCCGACTCGGGTCGTTCACACACTCATCGACCCATTACCACTGTCTGCCACTCGGAGTCGACCCCGCGTCCAACCGGTCGCTCACCCGACCTAAGCCAATCCCTCTTCCACTGTTTAAGCTAATACTGCTAGGGATTGCAATCCATAATTACAGCTCGTAATTAACAGTACGGAAACTCAGACGTCCTGAGCCAAATTAGTATTACGTTCCTCCTAGAAAAGTTCAGACGAAATAGACATGGGAGGCCAAGTTTATAGTGTAGCACTGTAAACGGATCAGCCAGAACAGTATGATCACCTACCTAATAGCAGGTATGTCATCCTTTGGCACGGATAACAGCGGCAACGCGTCTTGGTATGTAAGCAATGAGGACTTGGTAGGTCGCTGGAGGAAGTTGACACCACATCTGCACACACAAGTCACCTAATTGCAGTAAATTGCGGGGAGAGGGGCGATGAGCTATAAGGGGGCGTCCATTAATTACGTGAGCTGAAATAGGGGGGGGTCCGGCGAAATCTCACCAAGAGGAAGGCGGCGACTCAACGGAAATCTCACGTTAGGTTTTCGTAATTTTTTGGATTTTAGAGCTAAAAAATAAAAAAAGTTCTACAAATGACGCGAAAGTCGATTTGATAGGGGATTTCATCGAAAAGTGGGAGTGAAACAGACTTTGGAAGGGTGAGACCAAAAAAAAGGTCTCAAAAAGTTGCGAGGGCGATTTCTTGGGGGGGGGGGGCTCTCACGGACCAAATCTCACCAGAGGGGGAGGGGGGGTCGGACTAAATCTCACGAAGTCTCACCAGAGGTGGGAGGGGTCCGGAAATACGGAAAAACATTTCACGTAATTTATGGATACCCCCTAACGGCACTTTCACCTTATCCCAGATGTGTTAGATCGGGGGTTCAGATCTGGCGAGTTGGGGAGCCAGCACACCAATTTAAACTCGCCACTGTGTTCCCCAGATCACTTCATCACACTCCTGGCCTTGTAGCATGGCGCATTATCTTGTTGAAAAATGCCACTACCGTTGGGAAACATGGTCATTATGAAAGGGTGTATGTGGTCTGCAACCGGTGTAAAATACCTACTGGCCGTCATGGTACCTTGCACGAGCTGCACTGGAGCCATGGATGCTCACGTAAAGTTCCCCAGAACATGACTGAGCCACCGCCAGCTTGTCTCCATCCTGAAGTACAGGTGTGAAGAAGCCGTTCCCCTGGAAAACGACTAATTCATACCCTCCCATCGGCATGATGAAGAAGGTATCGGGATTCATCAGGTATCGCTCTTCCACTACGCCAACGTCCAGTGACGATGGTCACATGCCCATTTCAGTCGTAGTTGTCGATGTCGTGGTGTTAACATTGGAACTTGCATGGGTCGTCGCCTGCCTACACCCATCGTTAGGAGTTTTCGCTGCACTATGTGTTCGGACATATTTGTATTCTGCCCAGTATTAAAGTCTGATGTTAGTTTCGCCACAGTTCGCCGTCTGTTCTGTTTTACCAATCTGCCCAGCCTACGACGTCCGACATCTGTAATGAGGGGTGACCGCCCAACTCCTCGACGTTTGGACGTGGTTTCACCTTGCTTTCGCCACTTGTTGAAGACACTCACCATCGCATTCCTCGAACATCCGACAAGTCGTGCAGTTTCCGAAATTCTCGTGCCGAGCCTCTGGGTAATCACAATCTGCCCTCGGTAAAACTCAGATAGATCACGCGCCTTCCCCATTCTAAACACGGATAGCACGCTCACTGATACTACATGCACCGTGCGTGTGTCTGATTAGCAGTCATTCCTCGTCAGGTGACGCTGCTATCGCCTGGACGGGTATATATCGATAGTAGGTAGGTAGTCATAATGTTCTATCTGATCAGTGTATCTCTCAAACGCTAATGGTGCTAACTAAATAAGGTAAAAATTATTGGAGTGGGTGAAAAATTGGTTTGCTGGGTAGAGGAATTCTTAAAAGGTAGAAAGCAAAAATTTAAAGCTGAAATGCAATATAAAAAGAAAAAGGAAGTGAAAAAGGGAGTGCTACAGGGTAGCGTATTGAGGCTATTTATTCTTTATTGTAATGAATAATTGTGTTAATTGTTTACTATCAGAGGTTACGTTGTTTGCATATGACATAATGAGAATCAAAACGGTAGAAGACCGTGAACAGCTGCAGAGTGATCTGAATAGGATATCTAGCTGGGTAGGTCAACAAGTGACGAAAACTTATTAGGAACACAGAAAAGGTTGATTAGGGTTATAAGGTGGGGAAAGAATTTCTTGTTGAAGACTTGAAATTTAAATACCATGCCAAAACGTTTGATAACAAATTCAACTTGTAGGACACATTGGACCGGGAGTAGGAAAAGGTTTCAAAATCCTTCACTTGGAGAGTGATGAGGAGATTTACCAAAGAAGAAGATAATGGGTCACGCATGTCATAATTTTTAACAAATTATAGGAATAATGTATATTATTTACTGTAAAACCCGAAAAAGAATCAAAGAGAAGTGAGGAAAATCTTGGTCATGTGTATTTATAAGGCTGATAAAGCAACACAATTAAGGTATTTATGTAGGTAGAAGTTTTAACTTCTAGTTCACTAAAATATGGACTGCGTAAACCAACTAACATTTTCAAAAAAATATTTTTCAAATCATAGAGAGAAACCATTCTGTTTCAAAACGTGAGTAAACTTGGATGAGAACAAGACCTCATAACTTTTCGTCAGTAAACATCCACGAGACTTTATTTTTACAAAAATTGTTTTTGTAATTTGATACCTTATTCTGGACCGTCTTTCTTTTCTGGCTCTAATTTTTGCACATCAGGGACTTTTTATCTGCATTTTCCATTATTCCCGCTGATGCCGCATTTTAAAAGAGTTAATGCGCGACAATGCGCACACTCATTTCAAACAATGGGCTCGTGCCGGATTCGTTCTGGCGAGCGATGCCGCTTCCTACTAGTATGTGCATGTAAGTACCAACACTACCATTCAAGAAGACGTTGTACCAATATAATCGAAGCTAAGAATGGGAACAAAGTAAAATTTAACATGTTTGTTAAGCTTTCTGACCTCTATTCGTAACGGAGATTTGAAGCATAAAGCTTGATCCTGCGCAAAGCAATTAAGCTGCAAATATGCGCCGAAACGTTACCGGTAAAATCATCAATATTGGACTTTTCTCATGATTTGGGAATGAAGTAAATATGTGTGCCAAACCACCTACATATAGGACCACGGGAACTTCCGTGGAATTACGATGAAGGATTATCGGTTAGATACTACGAATTTCGCTGAATTCCAAAGTAAGGAGTGGAACGAAGTGAAATTTATCACGTTAGTTAAGATTAATAAACTTCGTCCGTAATAAATATTGATGCATATATAGGTATTTGGGTAGAAAGTGATTTCACGTTTGGAGGTAGGTAAGGAGCAAATATAAGGACATTTATCACTTTTTAGACCTTTTTAGGATGTGAGGGCAAAGCTTTATTTGGGTACCAAATTTAAGGTTTCTTCGACTAAGAGAAGCACCTTAGCGATTTGATGATCATCGGTCAGTCAGTCAGTCAGTGAGCGACAAAATCAATAAAATTTGCATATGAGTAACTTCTGGACTAAGAGCAGGAACCAAACAAAATTTAATGCTGTTGCTAAAATTTCTAATATCTGTGACTAAGAGAGGAATTAAGCGTTATCCATACCTAGCGTGACCATTTATCTTTTTCGTCAGAGCGAGTCGCCCTAGGGATTTTTTTTTTTTAAATCTTATTTTACTAGTTTTTATTCAGAAATGAAGAACACATATAATAAGTGGAATATATTACATGTAACCTGAATTACTTAGCCTTAGTGTCTGACAGCTAACGTCGAGCTAGGCAGTTGTTTTGTATCTATTGGAGGAACACATCAGTTTCAAAATATAGGGTCTAGTTCTTAAGTAAGAATGGAGCTCATTTACAAGGGCGTATCCAGGATCGGAGCTAGAGGGAGGCAAGATTTGAGCTGGGGGGGGGGGGGGAGCAACTAATGATGGTTTCGAAGAAGTGGGGTGGGACACTGAAACATGACGATTTCTTACAAAACCATTGAGAAAACTATTTTTATTATTGATTAATATAGTAACCCAACCACTTAATCTATATAGTAAATTAAGATCGTAACTCAGTTATAGTTTATGTAAACATTAATCGTCTCGGATTCTTAGAAAAAATTTTAGTATCTTTGTTTCTCAATATCTCACGGTGTTCTTTTCACGAAATTTCGATGCACATTCATCAGGCATAATCCAGTCAACCTTTCCTCTCACAAAGTGCTGCTGAACCAGTTCTTCACTCGTCGAAGCGTACTGAAGGCAACTTAATTTTTCTTCTATTGGGGGGGGGGGGGAGGTACTGCCCCCTGTCCCTCGCTGGATACGCCCATGGCTCATTACATCATTTGTTGATGTTATTCTTGGTAATCAAAATGGCTTTTAGTACAGCGACACTTAACCGTGTTTTTTCACTTGATCATATTTTATTTATTAGAGAAAAATTATTTCGACAGAAGCATTACTTCCAGCCGGACACGTGAATGAATGTTCGTAGAGTTGAGAATGTCAGCACGGAACGGTCTTCAGCAGCAACATTCGCAGCATTCCAGCTAGTGATTTTTTTGATCTGTGAAGTAGTTGTAGATAAGCGAAAACTCGTCTAATATTTCCATATCATGGCTGCTGCTAATAAATCCTTGCGTGATCAGCAATGGGTCCATGTGTCGAGTCGACCGCGGGCGGCAAAAACAAAATCGTCTGTTATAGACCTAAATAAATGGATGTATTAATTGTCGTTTTGTTTGCGAAAGCGGGACATTTTTACTCTCGCTGGGCGACAGACAGCCTGAAAGCGGGACTGTGCCACCCAAAGCGGGATGTATGGTCACGTTATCCATACCTAATATATTAAAGTAAAAAAATGATCGGAAAATGATATACAGAGCCGCCATTGTCGTGACCAGACGGGGGCACAGCCGTGCAAACAAATGCAACTATGTTCCATTGATTTTTTTTTTTTTCCGTAAGCAACTCCGACGTAACAACTCTTTCCTTGTATCGTGTTTGGTGGGTGGACCTCTTACGTTTTGCATGGCATACATTAGGACGCATGCTCGAGCTAGTCTGGCCATCCAGATTTCATTTTCCAAGGATTATCAAAATCACTCCAAGCGAATGGTAGAATTGTTCCTTCAAAAGGCCATGGCTAATTTCCTTTTCATTCCTTGCCTCTTTCCTCTCTCGGTGCTAATAACCTTGATGTAGATGAACCGTAAAGATCTGAACAAAAAAAATTAATTAAAAAATATTTTCTTATACTGTAAGTAGTTACGCAATTACAACGAAAATCTTATTATGTGTTGCTTGAATATTCTTACATGTAAACATAGATACTATAATAATAATAATACTAAAAGCACATTTTAAAGAAATATACAGCACTAAAAATTATATATAAATATAAATGAAATAAATTTCTGAATTATGGATACACAAATAACGTATTTTTTAATAGATTAGTTTTCAATTCTTTGGCCATTATAAAATAAATATAATTTTTAAAAGTGTGACGACTCTCGAGGGTCGGAAAAATATTCATTGCGGCTTGGTCACCCCTGATCTAGAGTAAGTGTTGGGCTGCTATGTCAGCGCAAAGAATAATTGGCCCTTACTTTCTCAAAGACGAAATGGGACACGCAGTTACCGTCAATTCAGAACTTTATGTGGAGATGTTACACATTTATTGGTGCCTAAATTGCAAATAATCAAAAACATGGTTCCAGCAAGACAGAGCAATGTCACACACTTCTATACCACAAGTTCGAGAAATTTTCAGTAAAAATTTTTTTTACGTATATCTCAAATCAAAAGTTTACGCCAGTAAACCGAGTTCTCTGTTGCAGTTACAAGAAAAAATTAGACACAAAATGGCAGCCATCACAGAGTTGCCCTGCGGAGTCGTACTGAGGAACTTAAGTGTTCGTTTAAACGAGTGCCGAGCGCTTAAATCTATGTATATTTAGATGACATTTTTAAAAACTAATCTCCTAAAATGTTTATTTTAATAATTAATAACGTTTTTCTTCATGAACATTTGCCTTTATTTATATCGCTACTTTAATATGAACTTTGTTTTGGGACACTCTATATTTCTGAAGGCTGGAACAGATGGGCTCATTCGCTGTGTTTACAGATTTTAACGTCGTGAAAATTTTTTTGAAGTCTCGAGTCTGTCAGTCAACACCGTAGTACCCTAAGGATACCAATATCACGAAGTTGTTGAAATACTTCTCTCACATGAACAGTTCGTTTCCTCTACCTGGATTCAGGCCGTGCGCTGGTTTTCGATAGCTCATATTGGCAAGTACTAACTACGGGTGCTGGGTCAGGTTATGTGCATACTTCTCATAACTTTGCGTTCCACTTTCAGAGGCTGTGTTCAAACCGTGTGAGACCCCAAGTCCCATAACTTCGTAATGTCGTTCTTCTCACAAGAACGAAAAAGTTTCCTTTTTCGTGGGCAATCGCTTCAGTACTTTTTCGGATCGTTGCTAATCAGAAACAGAATGCCAATGCCACCGCTGAAGAATACAGTACTTAAAACAATCAACAACATTTCCATGATGTTGTGTACCAAATACTAATGACCACAAGTGAGTCTCTGACAACACACAGAGGATCAACCGCACTTCAGGGGTAATATTGGCAATAAAAAGCTGAGACTCAACATCAACGGGATATTACGCGAATCGCAGAGTATTGTCATTGCCTATTAAGATCTAAGAAGAATAGCCGAAAATCCTCGAACAACTGAGCTCCAGGGAAAATGATAAGAGCGTTATGGTTGGTTAAATATCTGAGGGTCACAGCTTTTAAAAATCTAAGCTCCTCTGAAAACACAATCTTAGTATGACGCAAAACATTCTCCTGCATTTCAACTCTACAGTACCGTAGCCACTGAGTCTAAAAGTGAGCGGTAGTTCCTTCCGGGTGGTTCTTGAATATCACGGTGACTGCCATGGTTTCAAGAAGATTTCTTTATAAATACCATCCTTATCTGTTTCTACACTGACGTGGAGTCGAAAAGACGAAATTAAAAAAGAAATTTGAATAAATTTTTCCCTTTTTTTGTAAAGGAACGCCTGCCGAACTATGTCTCATTCCTTCAAAATACTTTGACACAGTGAAGCCATTAACGGATATAGGAACACGCCAGATTTGAAATATGATTGTTAATATAAATATATTGTATTACTTATGATAAAAGTTACAGAGGGTCATTGACAGCAGGGAGCAAAGCGGATACCAGATAGCAAGGTAATGCTGTGAAACAGGACAGGTGCAACACTGTTGCGGCCAGAGATGAACTGTTGGGAATTTAAGTTTTCCGAAAGATTGATATAAAAAATATTGTAAAGGTTGCTGTCGATAAGAGTTCTGGAATTGTATGTATATACCTACTGAGTGCAGTTTAATGTATGTATGGATGTAAAATAAGTGTGTATGCAAATCAATGCCAGGTAAGGTGGTTTATATTGGCCATAAGGTTGAAAAGTTTCTGAAATTAACGAGAGAAAAGGTGGAGTATATTTTCCTTACAGACAGAAAAAAATGTAACTAATCAAATGTTTATAACGGAAGTGTCTGATATAGACATGTTCTAAAATACGCTACCTACCAGAAAGTAATTGGGATTTAGGTGATGTTAGATTACGGTTAAAAGTTTACTGTTATCGTGCTATGTCAGCAAGGCAGGTAGAATGATGAAATATCTCAGAGTTTAAGATAGAACCTAATTTTTTAAACTGTACAAATACCGTCTTTATAAGCTAAGTGGCTACTGAGTAATGCAAACACACAAACAAAAATACTAGTTTAAAGGAATTTCAAATCTTCGATCCCAGGAAGTTGTCAAAAGAACCGTGTAATATAGCTACACTTTTTTCGAACTAATCACGCTTTTAGAGAAATTGGAAAGTAATAAGTTATTCAAATAGTGAAATTTGTATTTTCTTCTTTCATATTTGTGGCTTTATAAAAGAATAATTATTCCTCAAAATGAGTTTTTGAACAGTCGAGTTCGTACCAAACGAACAGCTGTAAATGAATTAAACACCGTTCGCTAATAGGAATAAATATTTATCGTCAATGGTGGGACAAAAATCCTTCAAATTAATTTTAACAACACGATTCAAGAAAAATAAAAATTAATTTATACACGATAAAGCTTCATTCATGGAAAAACATTTTCCGCAATGGAGATCAAATTAATAATTGAAGCGCTGAAGTTATTCGCCGCAGGATACTGGCTCTCTCACAAGCCACCCCTGATATGTAATGGGAAATTGTCCATTTAAATAAATACCATCCACTTTCACAAATCTTTACACTAAGCTGATTGAAATGAAATAGCACATCAGCGGAAATACGTTTGTCGACTGTCTGCGCATTATACATCCGTGTCTAGAAACATTAAATACAGTTTAATAATGTAGCTACGACTAAAATGGGCTACTATAGCCTCTCCTCTCCCTCACAAGGTGCACTCTGTTTGCACGGACGACGCTTTGGCGACTGAACGATTTCCGGTAAAAGGAGTGACACACACCTCGCTAACGGCATCCTGAGAGGAAGGAGCTGGGTGTGTTACCCTCTTTGGGTTGGAAACAAAACACTCTAGTGGCGAATTATAAACGGCATTGGGATACCCAAGGCAACAGGAAGATTAATTAGTTTGTGAACTCAGAATGTTCGAACTAGAACTGTGATACTTACTTTACTTTCCGTGTCCTCTCCCAAAATTCAGCGTCTTTAATCGCCTCGTCGTTTGCTTCAGTTAGGTCTTCGGACGAGTAAACTTTTCCCATGATGTCGCATCTGAGCAGGTGTTAATGATCCTGCGCCTCCCCGCAGTCACATGCGTCATCGTTATCGTATCCTCATTTAACAATATTAGTTTTACATTTAGAGAAGCCAGATCAGAGTCGGTTCAGTGCCCGCAAGGTAGTATATTTTAATCTGTGGCCTCCTGGTAGTTCTTCCTAGGGGCAATTATTCTGATGATCAAGAGTGTCCCTCCCCAATTCCATACGGCGCGTCTCGGTTTGGTTGTCCAAAGGTACTGTTCTTTTTAGGAAACTGTTTCTAGATTTCAGGCGGGCTATAGGAACTTCTTGGCCGTACATCTGGGTGTCTTAGTTGGACATTTGTTCTGTTCTTTCCTTCTCTCCTATCACTCTTCATCTGATATCTGATGGAGCTATGTCAGCTAGAGGGCAGATCCTGTTTATAAGTTGACCTCAGTCATCCGGTCACATTCTCACTGTTTCATTTAGAGCTGTATCTACCTGCCTGTCGTGTGCAGATGCCTCCCGAACGGTGCGACATATTCTCCTGCGGAGAAACAAACCGCACTTCCGGGTACGCTCCCCAAGCTGTTCCTGTGACTTTACGATCCGTGTTATTCCTTGCGCCTACCTTCCCTTTTAAATTCTGACGTTACTGTTTGAAGAACATTTTTCAATGCGAAAACTGATGTAGACTTATTATCGAGAGGTAATTTTTTTTTATTAAACTGAGATGAAATATTATTATTATTATTTTTATTATTACTCCGCGAATCACTAAATGTGTGTGGCGGAGGGTGCATTGCACCTATCGAAAAGGGTGATGGTTTGGAAGGGATATTAGGGATATGGCAGGAGGCGCCCATGGGCTATTGTGAGGAACCATCCGAGCATTCGCCTGGAGTGATCCGGGAAAAACCATGGAAAACCGAGATCAGGATGGTCGGAGTGCTTTGCCGAAAGCTACTCCTGTCGGATTTTAAGTTTACTCGACCGGTAAATCCTTTTTATTCCATTCCCTAATCGTTCGTGGAAAAAATGAGTACAGAAATGAATCGGTTCTGGCCCTGATTTCTCTTATCTTACCTTCGCGGTCATTCCGAGATATGAATGTTGCTGGTAGCAATATTTGCTGGATGTCATTCCGAAATACGTCAGTCGTGAATTTTTCAATTAGCTTCCGTCGAGAGCACCGCCTTCGGTGTTCCAGGTCTTCCCAACCTAACTCCTTCACCATCGCACTTACGCTTTCCCTCCAACTATATTTACTTGTCACGAATCGGGCGCCTCTTCTTTGGACCTTCTCTAAAGCCTCCATTAACCCCTTTTGTTGGGGACCCCATACAGAACAACAATATTCTAAGTGAGGACGTACTAGTGACTTGAATACAATCGATTTAACTTCCGGAGTGCATTGTTTTAAATTACGACCTAGAAATCGAAGCATACGATTTGCTTTCCCAATTACATTCTCGATATGCTCATTCCACGACAAATTATTACGAATTGTTACCCCTAGGTATTTAGCGGAATCTACCGTTCTAAGGACAGTACCATTAATTGTATATTCATAGTTAATTGGTGTTACCTTTTTACTTACACGCATGACTTGGCACTTTTTAGCGTTTAACTCCAACGGCCAATCTTTACACCACGCAATTATTTTCTTAATATCGTCTTGTAACAAAGCGCAGTCATCCTGGGTTTTGATTTCATCATCGGCAAATAATGTTTTCATCCCCCCTAGTATGTCGCACAAATCATTAATGTATATGAGAAACAACAGAGGCCCTATCACGCTTCCCTGGGGTACCCCTGACCTCACTTCGGTACGTGATGAACGACTGCACACTGTGTTCTGCCCTTCAGAAAGTCTGCAACCCAGTCGCATATTTGTCTAGATATGCCGTAACCACGAAGTTTCCTAAGTAACCTAGTGTGAGGCACAGTGTAGAAAGCTTTTTTAAAATCTAATAGAACTAAATCAACCTGGGATTGCTCATCTATAATTCGGCACAAGTCGTGAATTAGAAGTGCAAGTTGTGTTTCGCAGCATCGGCCTTTTCTGAATCCATGTTGATTTGTGTTTAAAAGCTCACCTTCATCCATGAACCGCATGACACTTGAATAGATGATATGTTCTAAAATCCTGCAAAATATTGACGTTAACGTGATCGGCCTATAATACTGAGGATCATTAACATTCCCATTTTTAAACACTGGACTTACGATAGCGGTCTTCCATTCGGCTGGTATTATTCCTTGATCCAAGGAAACGGTAATATTTGTTCTTATACTGTTTTATGTATCATACGAAAAACAGTGACAGTGAAATGATAAATTTTTTAACTAATTAATATGTCAAATGATCCTGTGTGCTATGGAATTTTGGAAGTTGACGAATGCACGCCTTAATTTCCGCTTTTATTGTGTATGTTGGCAGGCTTTCCTTTACGGTTCTGTGAGCCTCTAGAAGCGAAAGCTGTTTGAATCTCTGATTCACTCAAATCTGACATTTCCATGTAGCCGTAATCGGAATTCCGAAATCTTCGATCGCCATGGCCATGGGTGAAAATCTTTCTGATAAACCAACGAGCAAAAGCAAGCCAATCCATTCGTCGTTTATATACAATCCGGTCTCAATTACTTGTGTCACAATTATCAAGCCTGATTGATAAGAGATGACGAATCGTGTAAACTCGGAATTTTCAAACAGTTGTAAGCTGTGTCCATACCTCCTTCGTTGTTATAGCTTGCTTTATTTGTATATATAACACTGCATTAGTTATAAGAATTGGCTTCGGTTTCACCTTTGCATTATCTGCGGCTGCGATGCTAACACCGGTGATTCCTTCTTGCTTTTTTACGCCAGACATACCTTCTAACACCAATATTCTCCGATGCAAAAACACACACCTTTCTGCCTTTAAGCTTAGGGATGTTAACTACGAAGTTTGAAGACAACTTCAAGTCGTAGCTAATTATTTACAATATCATGAGTCATGACTGTTCACCACACCCTAATAAAACACATTGGATTCTCGACACAGTTAAAACTTCTTTTGTTACATTGGGCAATCGATGGAACAGCGATCGTGCAATTTCACTAGATGTTGGCAGTGACAGTAAAAGCAAAACTTATTTTGATTTTATCTATGACAGCCTCGTGACAAGAAATACAACAACAACAAAAATACTCTCTCTAGAGAAAAACTTTTTGACAATAGGGCATACCATGTGAGTTCAGAATGATTGAAACTGTGATCAAAATTTTAAAAATTATACATACTTATACAATGACAGCAATTTACTAAAGTATATAAAATTTTAGGAAGCTTTATGATAAATTCAAAAAACTACACTTTTTCTGTATAAAAAGACGTACTCTCCAGTGATTGTTATCGAATAAACACTCCGTGATGAATCATTTCAGCTCCCTATTCGTTATGGTAGATAGTGTTTAACACCCCTATAAGAAAACGTTGAAATCTTCTTTACGAGGGTGTTAATTATCCATTGTCAGCCACCAAAAAAATGAATTTCCTATCTAGAAAATATACGCACCTGATTTTTGTACTTATGAATCAAACCACACCAATGTTTCTCCTTAGTTCAAGATAGAACAAGTAAATGTTCCGGCTGGATAGAGAAAGTACTTCGAACTCCTCAGCGACGGATGAAGGCTACAACAAGACGAGACAAAAACGCAAGAGAAACCTCATTAAATCAATGCAGAGAACATACCTGTATATTCTAGTACAGTGGTTCCTAAATGGTGGTCCGCAGAACCCTGGGGTTCCGTGGAAGGGTTACAAGGGTTCCGTGTTCCGTCCGAGAATTAAATAAAATGTTCGTTGGAAAGAGTCATAACCGCGCCGTGAGAAGGCTGTCATGGTTCTGCTTCCGTTTGTGACGACTTACCGATGCGAGACTGGTTTTTCAGCTCACGCATGTAGAAATGGAGATCCACCAAAAAATGTATGATCGATTAGGGTTCTGTGGCCAAAAAAAAATTGGGAACCGCTGTTCTAGTATACGAGTACATCTGTAAGAGAATTACATAGAGCGTCCTTAATCACGTGCTGCGAAAACAGGAAGTTACCTCACTTGTAACTTATCAGTCGCCTGTATCCCAGATGAGAACAGACGTCTACCGTCATCACTCATGATAGTTCTTACAAATGATCGTCTCAGTATGGCAAGGTTTGTAAGAATCTGCCATACTGAAATACGGCTATCCGTATTAGAAATCTGAATGTTCCCAAAGTTTCATAAAACGTTGGTGTTAGATTCTCATGACACACTATCGATTAGCCACGAAACACCAATGTCAAGATCGTTTTCATATCAAAAATACAAATGTATTTAGTCATTCAGAGTCGTTTATACTATTTATTTGTTGCAATATACTCGTATCTTAACTACATGCGGCAAGAATTATTTTAGTTATTCAGTCCTCCGTAATTCAGATTTAACGTTTTTTTTTATAATTGATTTTTGACTGAATCTATTGCCAAATTAATGCTGCAAAGACATTTAACATCTGCGGCCTAAAAACAAGTAAACAATATTTTATCTTCCCCATCAACATCCAATCATTTTACGTATCAAAACCAGCGCAAGAGAACCTTACTACGGAGCGTGGTGCATGAGAAGTAACGCTGTGGTCTCGCATTCAGGAGGACCCAGGTTCCAATCCCCAATCCAGGTTTCGGTTTTCCATGGTTTTCCAAAATCGCTCCAGGCGATTATCGGAATGATTCCTTATAAAGGCAAGGCCAAATTTCTTTCCGTTCCTTGCCCCAAATCCTCTACTACCGCCAATGGACTCGGCATCGACAAAACGTAAATCTGTAAACAAAAATAAAAAGAACCTTCCCGTCATCATATATAGACCAATGCTAGAATAGTTTTATACACTTACCTAAATGTAATCATTTTGCTTCTTAAACAGTGTTTGCTACGAAAATGTCTAATAGGATGAGTGACATTCATAACTTTTTAACTCAATCTATTAAAGTGTTGCATTAATGATTGTCGCCCAACAAAAATTTGCTAGCTTCTGACACCAGAAAGAGCGAATGGAAGGTGAGGTGGAAGAACACATCAGTTAGATTGTGTTTCTATCATCCAAATATTGTAGAGTTATCCTTGTGAGAAATCCAGCTTTAGACACATAGTAATATCATTACTGTTGTCTGTTTATTTTTTGTAGGAGATGCTGTTGCGTCGGGAAAGATTTCACCAACACATGTAGCACCAACACATTTTTTAGTTTTTTAAATGGAGGTAGGGGAAGACATTAGCATGATTAAGGTCATTAACCTAACTACGAAGTTAATTAATTAGGACAACCATTGCATGTGTCTACTATATACTTAACATTGTGTAATGCGTCCAGGTAGGGGCAAACGAGAAAAAACACATCACTTAATTTAAATTACTCATTGCAGAGGTAGGGATGAAATGTGCAACAGGCTGACATGGTCAACTACTTGTTTTCGCAACACACAGCTTTGTGCTGTTTGAGTCGCACTCCATTATATCAAGAAAAAATGTAAACTACTGGAAATTATTCTGGATATTCTTAGTAAGTATTTGTGATGTAATTTGGAAATGATGAAACTTTGTATTGATTTTTTAGAACGCCTTAAAACATTATATTATTAGATACAATAGCGAATAGCGTGGATTGTATAAGCTAGAGTTTTTAAACAGTTTTTACAATTATTCAAACAGACTTGAACATATTACTACAGCAGCGAAACGCTAACAACAAAAAAAAAATGCTTTCTTATCCATGGTTAATGAGAGATCATCACATCTACACACTGCTACAACATTTTTAGTATCACTGTTATTTGCGGTGGAATAATTTTCCAACTCAACTTACTTTTCAATACTCAAATATTTATTTTCAATTTTTCCAATATATAAATAAAAATATTCACCTCACTCCTTTACAGTTTATTCCAGTCTTTCACGTCCTTTACTATAAACCAAAATTTTCCTACACAGTTATGCTTAAAATTAAGTGGTAATTTCTGACCATTCCCTTCCATCTATTGCTCCTGAATTTTTACCCAATATTTGCCCAGATCTCATCTTAAATATACGCCTCCTTCACAATCACCTCTCTCTTTGCCTGTTTCTGAATGACCCCAAATAGCTCCTATATAATATCAATTCTCTAATGCGTTTTCCAGTAATTTCCACAGATAAATCTAGGCTTCCCTCCTTTTGCATCCATTCCAGCTACTACATTTTATACTCATAATATGGATCCCATACACATCCCACCATATTCAAACACGAGCCTAATCAAGGTTACGTAGGCCAACTCTTTCACTTTTCTTGTTAGTCCCTCCATTACTATCTGTAAAAGTGCAGGATTGTGCAGATTTTCCTGGCCACCTATCAATGTCTGCTGCCAAAAGGAGTTTATTTCCGAATGATACATCAAAATATTTACATTTTATCCCTCTAATCAACATTCCTCTATTGAATAATCTATCCATCTATATATCGGATCTAAAAACCTCTGGGACTGTTCGCAACCTTCTTTCGTTTTGGTTCTATTATATAAAGTTACGTCATGTGCAAACTACGCAGCTTTTGGATGTAAACCAAGAACAGAATCATTCGGTGGAATAATGAACATCAGTGGTCCCATTACATTTACCGGCAGCGTACATTTCTACTATTTGTTGCCAGTAACTTCTTTCAATTGGCCATTTTTCACTGTGAAATTAAGTCAGCCCTTATGTCAACGCTTAGTGGAGAGTGGCCCAAGTACAATGAGAAAGTCAATGGGGTCGTGACTCTCTGAAATAAATTAGATGACTGAATCCCGAACAAAACGATGCCGTTGGTACGTACTCTAGCAAATATTTCGGCTTTGAGAGAAAACTTATCTTTCAATGAATATTAATTCGCTGAAACTTTTATTTCAGTTTCTCAGCGTTTCGACGTCACATTAAAATAAAATATATCCCATTTTTCTCTTAGGACCGATCTTGGTGGGTCAGCGGTAACGCTCTGGCCTCGCAGTGGGGAGGACACAGGATCGAATTCCCGTCCAAAGTAACCTCGTGGAAAGAATAAATTCTAAAAGAAACATCAGTGTTTTGCTTGAGTACTGAATAGTCTGAGAGGAAGTATACGGGTTCGAGACAAGATTAAAGATAATCTGCGTCAATCCTTATGTTACATCTCGCAGAAGACGTAATGGCAGCTTTCAACGGAGGAAAATCCGTAGCTATAATCTCCCTAGGGGTAGACGAAATGTGGAGAGACAATATGCAAGCCGGAGGCTAAAACAAACGTCCGAAGCAGCTATACAAAGTTGATAGGAAATTACCTGATAGGAAATTACCTGATAGGAAATTACCTGACATGTGAAGGTTCGAACTGGTCCAATATAAACACCCCGGACAGAATCGATCAAGGACTGATAATTTCGCCAACTTCATACAACATCTATGCAAACGATATTCCTGTTCCAACAGAAGTCCAT
>JARYHS010009186.1:143518587-143536582 GCA_031002005.1 Vandiemenella viatica | reverse complement strand
TCCAGGATTCACTTTCTGCGCGTGCCTGGATCTTCCGTAAGCACATTGTAACAGCCCTCATACCAGAATTTTGAATAGTATTGTACTGTATGAAGTATTTGTAGTGAGCTGAAGTTTGCTTGAATGTGATCTGGTATGTTTATTTTGCAATTTCTTGTAAATCAGTGTATATAGACTTTGTTTTATGAAAGAAAATTATTTAAAGTCCATTTAATATATTTAAGAACCGAGTTGTGCAAGATAATTTCTTAATTGTTTGTAATTCCATGTATTAATGCAAGTTGTGATGTCTACAGGTCATGTTTGTATAGTTTAGAATGATTTCTGTAAATAATTTTGTATTTAAGTATCTCTAATTACCATTTCTGATCATTTTGTAATGATGTTAAGTGATTTTGTATTAATTCCGATTGTTTTTAATATGTTTGATTGTTTGAGTGATTGTTAATGTTCGAGAAATATCGGGCGGATGCCTTTGAAGAATTCCAGAAATTTCAATAGAGACTATATAAACAGATCGGCAGAAGGACAGAGTTAGTTTATGTTAGTTTACAGTTAGTATACAGTTTAGTTTTTTCAGTTAGTTCACAGTTGAGAGTCATCTTGCCTCTGACAAAGACTGCGCCAGTATCTCTGGACTGTATCTTTGCTTGTGACAAATATCGCTGACTTTTATTTTGAAAAATAAAAAAAACATCTTCAACATAACCTTGTGGTGGATTATATTTTAATTAATCAGTATATTAATTAAAACTACCGAAGACCCTAATAACATGCCATCAAAATTTTTTTATCGTTTTCGAAATACCAACTTGTTGGCTCCACACACCTTCCATTTTTGTAAGTTGTCGAGCTTTTCCGAGTTACGTGACCGGTAGCTTTAGCAAATTTGTATTTGTGTATGCGAGGTATGTTACTATGCTACGCACTCACTGTGGCTCAGATCACAAGTTAAACTACAGCTGCAGAGACGGCAAAGACGGTCTAGATGACAACTGAAATCTCTATGGCCCAACCGTTAAAACCGCGAGAATTTCTCCACCAAGCAAAAATACCAAAGTAGTTATCCTGAAGGTCGCTGGAATTGATAGGCAGAGTAAAACCCGAATGCAGCAGCAAAACATACAGACTTTCCCAGTGAACTTTGGGTCTTTAAAGGAATACGAGTAGCGAAAACGCGCGACTTCCTGATGGCGTCGTCTTTATCACTCTATGAAATATTTGATCTCTCCTGCGACTTGGTAATGACCTGATCAACCATGCAACAAAGCGGCCGTCACAAACACCGCACTAACGACCCCTTAACGACCTCCCAGGGTCCTTTATGACGCAGTATCCCTCACGAAACGCTCGGGAAGACAAGGCCACACAGTTTCTTCATGAAAAGAAAAGCTGCAAACTCGTTACAACCTGACATTTCATACACTGTGCTCACATAGCTGATCAGACGACACTAATGGATACTTTCATGGCAAATTACTCCAGGTTCACCAAAACACGCGGGCGCACTATATTGATTCATTCCGTATAATATAGAAGTGAAACAAAAAGCACTTAGTTATTCATCAAAATTTGTGTGTAGTAACAAAACAGCAGATAATTCGGACCAAGCCAGGTGGGTAAATTGGCATTCGGGTGGTCGCTGGATCGAATCACTGACTGGCAATCCAGATTTCGGTTCCTTCAGAATTCCTCCTCGTCCCCTTCACGTCATCTCCAGGTTTTAATGACGCTGACATCTAAAGTAAAGTCCCAGCAAAATAAAATACAATAAGAAATCTATCTTGAGTTACGAAAAGTAAACTGATCAAACCGAATTCTACGCCGGTATCCTTGTCAATCTTGACGTGAGTATCTACCACCACTTGAGTCAAATCAGGATGGGTTATATCAGAGTTGTTCAATTCTCGTAAGCATACTTCCCGTTCTGTTTTGCAATGCTTCTAAAAACATACTAATTTAACTAGCTGGCTTAAGCAGTAAAGAAACACCATGCACAATATATACACTGGAATACAAAAGAACTTATTCTGTAGCTAAATTTCTGTTCTAACCTTTTATTGAATTGGTAGCAAGGTTAATCCATTCACTCGTCTGTTTTAGTTTACCAGTGTTTCTAAACAGCTTGCAAAAAGTTAATATGTAAAACACTGAATAGATCAATATCAGATTAAATCTCTAACGCTGCCCTTCTTAATTAGGTAGAAATGTTTAATTGTTGAATTAATGTTTGTGTTATTTTCATCAATTACTTTTTAATTGTTTGGAGCTGCTCTTTTAAGGTATTTTCTAAATAATTTTATTTGTTGTTTTTTTGTTTATCTTTAATTTTTGATAACACATTTTTTAATTTTTTTTTTGTAAAGCTGACAATAAATTTAAAAAACTGAAACATTATACGAACTTTTTATCAAATTTTAGAAAATTTTAAAAATTTTGACTACTAGCCCAATTTAGTTTCAGAGAATTACTTATTTGTTATTTTCATTCAGTGCTAATATTGTCTTGATATTTCTACAACTGTTAAATTTCACTTTCTCTGCTATTCATAGAGCGTTTTATGGTATTTTTAAGTTCGACAAATTCTTTTTGATCACACACTTTTTATTTTCTGCGCCGATGATTGATTTTGAATATTACTTCCAGGAGTGATCAAACACTCTGTCTTAACTCTAACATTACGTAGTCTTATTTCAATTTCTTTGTTTTAAAGTTTATATAAGCTATAGAATTGTACATCGAAGCCCTGTAAGTTTTATGTTATCTTAGGCGAATAAAGCTCGCTTATTCTGAATTCCCAATATTCATAACTGCATACGCATCGTTTGCCGCTGTGATCCAAAATTCATCACTATTCATACTTTCACTCGTCGTCAGTGTCGCACTTCTGGTGAAGTCATACTAAAATGACTCTACGAATTAATGTACGTTGGTGATGTCACCCTTCAGCAACATCAACTCAAGCGGTCTTGCATTTCATTTGGTAAGTAGTTGATTGGGATCGAGATATCGGCTTAACGCCTCGCATTCGGAAGGACGTGAGTTCGAATCATCCCCGTCCGGTTATCCAGATTTCAGTTTTTCATGGTTTCCCCAAATCACAGGTGAATGCCGAGATGCTTACCGTTCCCTGAACACCCCCCCCCCAAAATCCTTTCCTGTCACTAATGACTTCGACGTCGATGAGGTCTAAAACAATAAGCAAAAGAAAAGAAGATATATCGGCTCGCCGAATATCATTTTCACTCGAAATTTTCAATCTCGTTTTAACCTGGCCTTTCACATTGCCAAAGTTTTTTTTTCCCCCCTATACCAACTACTATAGTACTATAGTAGACTGCACATATCGCTGTCATTGTGGAATTACTTTCATTCAGATGAAGTAATGATTTTTAAAAGATGCCAGTCCTGAAACAACTAATTTGTTTTTTTAACTTAAATTACGCATGCCCTCTGCTGTAACGTCAAATGCCAGTTGAAAATCTGATCAAACCTTCCGCTAACATTGCTGCTCGAAAATTAAAGCTTTAATCATACATATGTATTTAAATGATTTAACTAAGCATCTACATCGAACGAATAACTAATAATAACGCGCGTAACCTGGAGTTGATAATAATATCTCTGGCCAATGTTATTTTGACAACGAAGGCTGTGAAGGTGACGTCACAGCGTTATGGACACAATGACCAAGCTTATACCTTTATAAGTAGATATTAATTTAAATTACAAGGCATCTAGATTATTTTAAATGGTTTTGCAATATGTATTGCTCTTACAGATATTATTTTGTGACAAGTCTACTCCTGTGACGTATTAATTACATTAAATTGGAATGAAAAAAAATTTGTAACGAATACACTGATAAGACGCTTGTCGTCATTTAAGCCCAGCAGGAATGTTGTTGAGGCTTACGTAATATCATTGTCCTCCTCTAATTTCGCGGTATATTTTGATTAGCAACAGGTCTGCCCACTTTCTGTTTAGTTTTATACTGACTGGTGTCTCGCGCGCTGAAATAAGCTGTTTCATGGACGGAAAAAATGTGATTAATTTTTATGTTTAAAGCCGCAATTAATTAGCTTTTAGCTCTCACCGTACTTGCAGTTTTCGGGTGTTAACAGCGTATAGTCGGTGGCACAGAGATTTAAAGCTTGTTATTTCAAATACACTTGTTCATCAATTAACAAGATAAATTAGCCACTAAGCTCAACTACAGTTCTTTATAACTTCCCTAACAGGACTATGGTCAAGTTTAGTGATAACGGAAGTGCAGCAATTAGGCAGGTAATTAATTAACTGTTCTTTCACAGACTTTTCGCTTAATGCTCTCATGCAGACCACTGATTGTGAAAAGACAGAACGAAATGATTCGATTCAGATTTTAGCTCCCAATCAGATCCGTGCTAATACCGGGATTAAGGATTTTTTAAAAAAATCCTCTTTCCCTAAATAAGAGCTTTTTTAGGTATATATTTAGGGAATATGTACCTAAGTATATACCTAAAAAAGCTCTTGAAAATCAGAATATCAATCATTAGTAAATCTAACATGCTACGCTCATTATTAAAAAACACTGTAGATGATAAAGTTTCAACTCTCTGTTTCGGAGACACATGTCTGACTAAGATAAATCTCATTTCATTTATAAAACAAGTCGTAAATAATATTTTTGACCCACGATAACTCTTACACTTGTCGGTAAAAAAACTAATCCTGGAAATCTTAGCTGTCAAATTTCTTGTTCGTGTATTATATTTACTTAGGATAAATTCTTATTTGGTTTAAACTTGTTATCTTACACACTTGAATTCAGCAGGTGCTTGTCAACTTTCTTTTGCATCGGAGGGAAGATAAATTACACTAGCTAAAAAGGACAAAAAGAGACGCATTTAATTACTTCAATTATTTTCACATGTACTACAAGCATAATATTGAGGAGTGGAATATATTATAAGTTTATTTTGTGTGAAAAAAAATCTTATCCTCTTTCAAAGTATTGGCGTGATTTTTGGACTAAGTTTCCTGAATAACTGATTAACAGATTCAAGAAAGCGCTGAGAATGGTCGAGGGTTTTGTATAATAATTTCCTCACAAGACAGTCAAAAAATACGTAAAGCGGTTAAGATAAAAGAGTTTGTCAGAAGATGTTATTTGCACACAAATCCATTTACTATAGTGCAATCATCTGCTTTTGTCGCTAAGTTCACCGAAATTTCGTAGCAATTTCTTTCGTTCTCAATGAAAGGCTTAACAAAATCACAGTACTAGGTTCCGCACCGATCTGAATAGATAAGATGTTTCCCCTCATTCAACCGGGGACGAACATGCACTGGGAGAGAAAAGAATAGAAAGGGAGAAGTAAAATTTTGGTGCAAAGCACCGTCAAACGACCCTGCCTGAGAGGATAGATATAGATTATAGACTTAGATGTGTCGTATTGACTACAATCACAGAAATGACACTTCTTTTTTATGTTTCTACGAAATGTCTACGTCAAGAACATTAGAGTTGGTAATGGAATTGGAGGGTGGGAGTTCCTTAGTAACTACAAGGAAATCTCCAATCTCATTTTAAAGAAATCTTCTTCGTATGCACATGGAGAGATTTCGGGAAACCCTGAGAAACTGATGCATCTACTGTACACTATGCCATCTCGCAAGCCAATACCATAAATCAGTTGGTTTGCTGCGTTCATACAGGCAATGACAGTCTCAAAATAATTGCTTACGATGATTTGTTTGTTACCGTCGTTGCAGCAATAATAGTCGAATCGCGTTGTGAACCACGCTTTTGGATATGTCCAACTCTCCGAGTTTGAGGAGCCAGGTATGAATGATTTGTTAATGAAACAAGACACGAGTTCGATATCGAGTATGGATATGGAAATGATTTCCGGAACCTTTTTCCGGGTGTCAAGTATTGTCCAACATCATTTCAAATGTTTATGATCCTTCAGTCAACAATTTGTGGAATTAAATTAAAATAAGAATAAGAAATAATGATGGGTGAGAAGAGAAGTTTATGGAAGAAGCTTACAGGAAGAAGAGACAGGCTTTTGGGTCATATTTTGAGACATGCTGGATTGGTTAATTTGTTAGTGGAGGGAACAGTCGAAGGTAAGAACTGTAGAGGTAGACAGAGATTAGAATATATGAAGCAGATATATGAGGACGTGGGTTGTAAGGGGTATGTAGAAACGAAAAGGTTAGCACAGGATAGGAAAAAAAAATTAAAACCACTATCAATTTTAAAAATTAAGTAATCATATAATAATCCAAATTACGTATAAAGGTAATTTCAAATTCATTTTAACCGATGTTTAATCAGAATTGTAAAAGGCGAATGTTTGAACTGAACGAGTGTATCTCCCGTTTCAGCTAGCCACGTTGGCGAAGATTTGTGATTGCAATCCGAATATCTCTGAAGTGCGTCATGTGTATTGGGATGCTACTAGAAGTACTTTCCCTACCTTCGAATTGTCCAACGATGGAAGAGAGTCAAGGGTACAGTGACAGGTTTAGTTTCACTTCTTTTATTGCTGGGCCAGGGTTAACGTAAAATCCGGTACGCAGATTCTTCACACCATACTTCAAGTACACAAAACAAGTTTTTCAAATGTCAAGTTAAGTAATGGTGTAAGTTCAGATTGGAGGTACTTTTATTTTCAAGAGGAGTACCTAAATAGACCTCGGATAGTGGACACGAATTACAGGTAATTGGCCATCTGTGTTTCGTCTCTTCGACGGAGGGTAGACACCTGTATTATATGGGCAACACAAAATGCACAGCGGCATCTGCTATAGCAGCACCCAGCAGAGATCTGTCCCTAGTCTTTGGATGTCTGCCAGCAGTGAGAATCTTCATCGTCTCCCACGAGTATCGTACAGTCACCTCATTTTATTGTAAACTAGCGGAGTTCCGGCGTTGCCCGGTATAATTGGCGTAAATTTACCCGTACGCTATTTTTATTCGCGCAATGATAAACATTTGTACAAAGTTTCAATAAAATTCGCACCAACATTTTTCGGAATTAAAGCAAACCTAGATTCAACCACCCCCTACCAAGAAACGGCTGGGTTAAAGTTTATATTCACGTATACTACTTTCATTCATGTGTATCAAACTTCATTAATCCACCCATCTTTGGGATTTGTCATCATACATTCAGAATTTCATTTAATGATCCTGCGTTACTTAACTTGGAAACATAAGACATGCAAAACAACTGAATTGAGATTCTAAGCTTTAAAACGGTGAAAACCCCATCGAAATCTGCTCAGTAGTTTCCGAGTTATTATAAGACAAATTTATCCGGTTTTAGTATTATAGATATAGAAGAAGATACCAATTCACCTCGTCCTCATCCATCGTATCGACCCAGATGGCTGAGCGGTCACTGGTGTTCGGGAGGATCCTGGGTTCGATTCCCGCTGCTGTCATCCAGATTTCGGTCCTTGATTATGGCCAAGACCTTTTTACTTAATGTTCGTTATCACAATCCTACTCTGGATCTAATGATCTTGACGTCGTCTTTTAATTTAAATAAAAAGTAATAAAACAAAGACGTTAATTGAATTAGGCTGTATAATAGTCTGGTTAAATGTTCTTTCTGTATAGCTCTCTCTTCTAATTATTAAAAGACTATCATACCAAAAGTGTTCCGCGATTTCATTTAGATTGGCTCCAATAAACATTTGTCTGACTGTAATAACAAGCAGTTTTTGTGATCTGAAATGCAGTCATTTACCAATGGCGATCCTGTAAGCTATAAATTCTATAATATCCCACTAACGGAGATAATATACTGTAATTCACAGTTCCAGTTATTCCTGCCTCCTTTAGATTTAAAAAACAGCAGGATATAAAATTATAGTCGTAAAAAAAGCATCTCTTCTCACTTTTTCTTACCTTTCGTTGAAGTTACAATTTTCACTGTTAATCACAGGCTCTTACACATTTTTGCACTCAACTACATCATGATCTCTCTGTTTCTTTCTTAAATACTGTTTCCGAGCCCTAATAATTTAGTTCATTTCACATTATATTTTGCGTAATAGTTATCAAAGAAAATTTATTTTATATTGAAACTTCGTTCTAAAATATGTAACACAATTAATAATGTCTAGGAATGTCTTTTTCTTATAGAAACGACAAACATGTAAAATATATATATATATATATATATATATATATCTTTTTTCCTTTTGTAAATTTTAGACTCATTGGTTAGGAAAAAACCACATACAGTAATCAGAATACACGGTGGACACGATAAGTAAATAAAATAAATTAAAAGTTTCTACAGTTTTCATTTATTATCTTATTTGTTCCCAACTTCAATACCGATAGGATCTTTTTGTACGGTAAGTACCAGGAAACAGATTTCGAATTGTTATGTATCTGGGCCCGCGAAGTCGTTTCGCTTGTCTGTGAATGATTTTCGGAAACATAATAATTCCTATAATAATGTGCCGATTTATGCGTAAGCTAACCGACGTGTTATCACTTCTGAATACGGTAAAATTTTATTTCGTGTAAATCAGTTTTAGTCTTTTAATGTAAGCATCTTTTTTAAAAAACTAACTAACTAACTGCTAATTCATCAAAAAAACTGACACAAACATTTGCACAGCCTAGAAAAAAATTACACATTTCAGATGTATGTTGCGTAAGTAGGGGAATTGAACTTCGTAATTTCAGTTCAACAGATGCAATGCTTTAATATGATTCTACTATTCCTAATTCATGTATTCCATAATAGAAATTTAAAAAATGTAATTGTAATTTAGTTATGACTAATATTAACTACTGACGTTAGGTGTAGCTTCTGGAGTTAATTACAGATGTTACATGTATTGTACTTGGTTCACTATAGTCACGTCTGTTGAGAATGTTCTAATAGTCTATGAATGCAAAAAATTCATATAAAATATTTCCCATTTATAATCACAATCAAATTGACTATATCTCTCTTTTTATGTAAAAATTTATTTTCTGATGATACTACATGTAGGACATTGTTTTAAGGTAATGTATTCAGGCATAGTAAGAACAGATTAAAATAGAATAAATGTAAATATATAAAACTGGTTCTGCTTCAACATGTTATTCTCCAAATTCTATATGGTTGCGACACTGAATGAGTTTTGGCGTCAATCTCTATTATCGGTCCACTAAAAAGCTAATTATCAAGAGTAGATTTCACGTAAATTAAATTCTGATAATCGGTTTTGGGGTTATTGGTTTGGATTTAGCTTAATGATATATAAGATGCTTTCAGATCATTGTAATAACGCAATGATATGTCGCAACACAACAAAACTGACAGAATGCCCTTTGATTCGGTGATTAACTGACATTTATTTCGTATTACTCAAAAATGTAAAATAGTAATTATATCAAATTAGAACAGATGAAATGAGACATAGCTGTTTCTAAAGATTGATGTAGAGAGATTGCAGCAGTTCATTTGCTTCTGTGGTTGCTTCATAAAGCTGCTGGATCACTCCACTGAATCTCCTAAGAGGCATTCCATGGTGATGTGGTGGAAATATTGCTGGCGTTTCCACAGTCACAAGGATTCTCTGTCATACCCTCTTGTGCATTCTACAGTTGAATCTATCGTGGCCTGTTCTCACACAGTTTAGTGTCATCCAGTTTTTCCTAGGTACGGTTGAATCCACTATCGGGCCGTCGCCGTATATTATCCCATATATTCAAAACTTGAAGATTTAGAGTGCATGTAAAGTGATAGAAAAACGCTAGAAATGTCTTTAAAGGATTGTGAGCATGTTTATGGATTTATTCTCCCTTAACATTAACAAAATAGTAGCAAAAGAAACAAGTATTTTGGAGGTCATACGCGAAATTCTGTCCATAAAAACTCGTATAATCTCGTAATGTCTTTGTTCTGAATATGTGAAGGATGACTGTTGTTTCGTGTTTAACACTGTCTTGTAATACACTATATTCAACTTTAACCCACCCCGCTAAATAGGTAACAATAATAATAATTCCGTGTGGTCGTAATGACCTGGAGATAGGGTTTTTATTGTCTGTACATTCCGCCCCTATCGTAGCCGCCTTAACCTAACCCGACAATCCTGCCTGGTACAGGGGACCTACAATTTAACGTGGAATCCGAAACACAGAAGCGTTCTAGTTTACGTCACTTTACACAGCAAGCTGTGCCAGAGGTGAAGGCCGGGATAAGCGCCTCTGAAAGTCCCGGCCGGGACAAGGATTCGAACCACGGACCTTCCGATCTCCAGACGCTTAACCACTGAGCGACCAGACCACTTGCTAAATAGATAATACAATGAAAGAACTGGTAATATTGTTATAAAGAATCTTTACTGAAATTGAGAAAATATCCATCTCTAATGTTTACTGTAGAACTAAAATATTGGTTGTGTCACAATCATCAGATGGCAGAAATTCCCTCTTGGGTAGAATCATTACTTCTTCAGTCAGTATTCAAAATGGATAAGTTATCTACGAATATCTGCAACGGTTTTGTTCATAAGTTACGTGGAATCACAAACAAAAGGGTTGGTTGGGCATTGTATGTTTATCAAAACACTAGGGCGTATAAAACAATAACAGAAATCTAACTTAAACTCTAGTTTTCAATATATTGTTATGTATACACATTAATAAATATGAAGAATTAGTAAAGAAAATATATATTTGCTTTAGTATGAGTCCTTAAATAAGGAATATTTTAATGAAGACCTCACAGTGTGCTTTGCTTCACAAAAAAACATCCTGTTAACCATTTTCAACAATAATACTGTTGACAATAAGCATCACAAAAATACTTCCTTTCCCATTTGTATTCTGACCTTTCTCCCCGTGGATCTCACTACCTATTCTGTAATGTTTTATGAAAGTACTTAAATTCTTATTTCATCCTATCTGCTTTTTCCCCTATATCCTTTGATTCCATTCTTTGACGGTATTTTCAGATTTATGCTGTATTATGCTGTATTTCTCTTATCTTGGTGAAATATAGTACGTTTTTACACGACAGAAACTGTATGCACCTAGGTTGGTCTACCGTAACACGAAAATGATAGCTAATGTTTGCCTACTCCAATGAACTGGGCTGCAAAACATTGGCCGGGCCCCTGATTGAATTTGATTTGATACTATGGCATCCCCACTATTGGTATGGAACACAAGATCATATGTGGATGCATAGGAGGACAATTTAACTGTCGCATAATACAGCCAGTAACTGAAAAGATGAAAGACAGTTGGGAGTTACCTTAAGATATTTGGTGGAGGATATTCTGTGTGCGTTAAAGTCATACTTTGGGAATGAAGCCTCAATTGACGTCGGGAGTGGTATGTGGAAGGAATACTACGATCCTGTTCTCACTGAAACCGGGCCACTGAAGAAGCGGGATATCGGTAAAACACAAGAGGGTTAAATGAAATTTCTCAATAGGACAATACGGGTTGCAAGTATAGACAGAGTAAGGGACGAAACGTTAGGGATGCAGTGAAAGGGGATCCACTCTAGGAAAGGATAGAGAAGATAAGACTCTGATAATGTGGACATGTTAAGAGAATGAGGGAGCACAGAATACCAACGAAAATACACGAGGCGCTGAGGAAGACCAAGGTATAGATTGCTGTGAAGAGTGGATGAGTGTGTGTAGAAACGAGAAGAGGAATGAACCAAGGTGGTTGGTGGGAACAGAGAGGAAAATTGAGAGATATTTGTGTGAAAATCAGACCCGGGCAGTGGCTGGAAAGTGCAGATGATTATGATGTGAAAGGGAAGAGATGACCATGATAGTTAGCAACTGATTTTAGGCATAAATTATTCTGAAGGGTTTTCGTTTATAGGTGCGCGAGGTAGAGACTGGAAAGAACTAGTGATGTGATGAACAACTTACCTCTTATAGTGAATGTATCTGTAGCAAAAACAACCAAAAATAGGTGGCAGGAATGTTGACACAGCGACATAGTCTCCATTTGAATTAATAATAATGAGGATCTGATAGTATTTCTGCCACTCTTGAACAGCAGAGGGTGCTATAGAAACAGATGAGCGGAGCCCGAAGACAAATAGTGGGGTATTTGGTGTGGCTTCCTGGGAGTTGCGGCCGCAATTCGACACGTATTTCAGCCACATAGGGCCGGGTGCGCTCGCTTGCCCTTACCGCAGTAACAGCTCTCCTTCCACAAAGGGCCGCCGAGGGCTGCCGCGCTCGCAGCCAAATTAGAACCAATTTGAGCAGAGTTTGCAGAGGGAGCGGCGCCACTGAAGTTAGAGAGTACGCGTTTATGTCTGTCAGAGCTACGTGCCCACAGGTATTAGAGAACACGCTTTGTCTAGGATTATAGTGGTTTCTGGTGTGCCAATTCAGAGGAAATTGAAACCATTAGTGAACTATTAGCTTCAAAGCTTTGAATTCTGCTACTGTTTCATATTTTCCATTATTTTCGTAAACGTTGAATACCCAACATACCTTTGCGGTTGTGATTCCACGGCTCTTTCGCAAACATTTCATACAACACCAATGCAGGTTAACATAGACAATTAATTCTACCATTTTTCTTTAACTGTCGATTAATTTCCTCGAAAGAGTAACTATCCTACACAACAGAATATTTCCGCAACCCGAGGATCGCAATACAACCAGTGTTTACGTTATAAACTTTAGTGATGGAACAGCCAGCCGGTTTATTATTTTTTTTTAAATTTAAGTAATCATGTTTTTATCGGTTCATTACCAGTCCTTTCTCTTGTATTATCCACCAAGTGTGATGAATGAACGGTTAACGTTCAGCCTAGCATTCGGGAGGACGCAGGTTCGTTCTCCAGTCTTATCGTCCTGATTTCGGTTTTTCATTGTTTCCTGAAGTCACTCCAGCCAAATGCCAGGATGGTTCCTTCAAAAGTCCATGGTCGAGTTCCATCCCATTGATTGTCACTAGGCAATATCATGGTACCCACACCATGTCCTAAAATAAACCACGTTTCGCAAGTACATTATGACGCTTCTGAAAGTAGTCTGATAATTTTTTTACGTTGCGTCGATTAGCAATTTGGTCTGCGTTACAATTACACGCAATAGTTCGTTCATGAACATAAAGAGAAAGGTAAAATCAATTACCACTTTTCACCTCTTGATTATCCTAAACAATTTTGGACGCGTTCTGTATTTTATATATAGTTTTTGCTTACATCAATTTGTCAGTTCTGCTCACAGACATTGTGGGCGTTTTCCCTTCAAACCGTCAGAAACCACGTTTCCTCACTTGATAAAATATTTTATTTTAATGAAGCTTTTTAAATTTAATTTTAACTGCTATCTTTTGGTACAGATCATCGCTGGTATTTTTCTTTCTAAATTTATGATGGCATACAAAAAGTGTTGTAAACGTGATGTATTCGTATATCGATATCTCAAGAAAGCTTAACGCAGTAAAAACTATTTGGTTTATGTTTCAGTGTGTTTGGTTTACTATCTGTATTCCTATGACCGTTTTCATTGACTCTGTAATGGAGACAAAACATTTAATCTCTTGTTCTAAAAATCTAAAAAGTCCGTAGTTATGAATTCAGAATGCGATTAAGTTTTGGTTTGCCTACCATAAATTTAATGGGGCCCTTTCGTAGAAACTAGAAGAAAAATAGACAATACGAAATGAAACTTACTACCGTACGCCAATTAGACGTGGATAACAGTGATAAGTCTGATAACAATTGATTTTAAATATACGGTAGTCATAATTTTGTGTGGAGATAATGGTAAAGTTTACCAGACAATTACAGTACTATGATCAGATTTGAAGCTATTCGGATTCTAATGAAACGTCTATTAAAATATCTGTTTATGTTTAAATCAGGTGCGCTGAATTTTGAATATATGAATTTATAATATAGCAAAAAATTCTTGGCAGTTTAACAACAGCAAACAAGATTTAAATATTGAAGTTGAATTTTATTCATTAGTCTTCGTCAAGTGTTGTGTGAGTAAAGGTATTTGCTTGTAAAAGAAAAACATTTGATCTATTCATCAGTCAAGTGTTGGATGATCTCGATACATTCACGGTTGCATACATTTTTCTCTCTTTTTTTCCCCTTTCAGCGTAAATTCGTTTTGTCTATTCATAAGTTATATTTTTGTGCAGTTATTTTTTTTTTTTTTTTTTTTTTTTTTTTTTTTGTAATCGTTATGGTTGTACAGTAAAAGGGACGTGCTGTTTAAGAAAACAATTTGTGAAAAGTTCATCACGTGCTTATCCTTCAAGTTTTTGTGAGTAAAAAGTAAGATCTCTTTTTATATTTTCCGATACAAGTGCCCCAAAGACTGCTCCACCAATCCGTCAGGAATCAATTCATAAAAAGGAAAGGAACGCTGCGATTGCTGGTAGTGGAAATATTGTAATCACTGTTCAGCCAATGTTCGAAAGATAAAGCGCTGTAGTTTTACCTAAAAGTACTACTCTTCAGGAAGTATTATTCGAGCAGAACTTTGGAAAGAGTACCGACATGAGGACGGAAGTTGGTGATCCGGATAGGCAGTGTGTATGCAGGCCAATGTACTGTTAGCACACATAACTCAGCCGACAGCTGTCTGCTGTGGCCGCTATATCGCTAACCGCAATCACCGGAACACGACGTGGCGCAAAGCGTTAGAACGCTGCAACTCGGCAACTAGTGCACTCAGAGTAGACATCTTGCTGCTCCCAGGCTAACTTAGTAATACTGGTAGAGGTAAGGAGTAGCATGCCGTTATCACTTTGCAAACGTTCGAGGTAAGCTCAAACTATAAGAGTATTGTTACTTATTTATATATAAAAATAGAATAAACATATAATTAGAGACATTTCTTCCAGTACAAATCGAGATATTTTTTTAAACTATGATCATGATACTATAGTCATAAATATTATCAAACGTGTAATGTATTATTGGTTGTATATTTTTTCTAATTAAACATCGTTCCAAACATGTAAGCTAGTGGAACAATTTCCATCTTGGTTCAATTATACAAATTTAACATTTTTACACCAAACCCATAAATTAAATTTACTTTAAATCAGTGTAACACGTGCCTTACCTTTCTTTCTTCTCTTGTTGGCGATGGTAAAAGGAAAACCGTAGTTATATTGAAGAGTCATCTTCGCCTTGACCAACTATGCTTTCTCCAAGCACATAATATTTTTTCCCATAATAAACTCAGCTACAAACATAACTACAAAAGTTATAACTAGCTTTGTGGGTAAGTGGTAACACTCGTGCCTGGATTTTGGAAGGACGCGGGTTTGATTCCCCGTTCAGCCATCCAGATTTCGGTTTCCATGCTTTTCCGAAATCACTTCAGGTGAATTGCAGGATGGTTCCATTAAAAGGCCACTGTTGAATTCCTTATCGTTCCTTTTCCCATCCAAATCCTTCCCTGCTCTAATGACCTGGACACTAATGAGCCGTATAACCGAAAACAAAAAGTAGGCAAAAGTCGATCAGTTTTGAACGAGATTTTACATTTATATATTACAAAAAAAATAAAAAAATTCTTTATAGCCTCTACTATAACAATTCTTATCACATGTCAGTTTTTTTAAAAAACTCTTTCTGCAGTAAAATTGTCTGAAGCGTATGTAGCAGCTAATTGCAAACGGACTCTTGTTCTTCTTCGCTATTAGAAATTTTTTTCACCTTAATATTTTTTGTCAGTTCCCAACAAATGGTAAAAAAACGATATAATATGGGAGATGAGCTATCCAGTATAATTATTTCAATTTAGCTTACGTAACAGTAGCATTATCGTGAAGATGTGGGACGCTGCCCGTTGGAATTTTGTGTCTTTTTTAACGATAGACCACTCTAACGTACGTTGGCTAAATGTTCTCAGTGGTATGCAGCGTTAATTGTTCATGGTTAAAGCAGGAAAACCACGTTCGCTTAACTTTAGCTTCCCAAAAAATAATAATAAGAACATTATCGGCAGACTAACTGGTATTCACATTCACCGGAACTGCAATGGTTTCACCTACTTGTTCGCCATTCCATGTTCGACTACTTGCTTGCTATATTTTGTGATTCATCTTTTTGAGGAAGAGCATTTTTTTGTTGGAAAAGGATCTAAACGCTTCTGGAAAGTGAGATCCCTCACAGCCTTCTGATATACATTCAAAACTCTTGGCACCCATCTTGGAGTGATTTTACGGTGATACCACTCCTTTTTTTTTTAATAATTGCTGCATTACTTTCAAGACTTCTAAATAGCATTTCTTTGTGTATAAGGTCTTGAACTTACAGTCTTCTGCAGTTGAACGACGCGCGTGAGTGAGGTTAGACCAACTTGATCTTCACAAAGGAAGCGTGCACAAACCACGTGGCTCGGTCCAGGGGGGGGGGGGGGCTTGGCTGGAAGGCTACGTTGGGCTACGTTGGGCTACGTGGGGGGAGGGGGGGGATTCCGAGCCAGACCACGTAGCTTTCCTTTCATAACATTTTTCACAGTTAAAATGAGGAACAGAACACACAACAGCATGTGAATATTTATTTCCCTCAGTTAATTATCTCCTTATATAATTTACAATCGTCTGACAAGAGAAAACAGTACAAAATGTCTTCTGGAATCAAAAGGAAAAAAAGCTACGTGCTACGTGGTAGGGGGGGGGGGGGGTAGAGGCAAAAGCCACGTAGGGCTACGTGGGGGGGGGGGCGGGGAGGGGGGGTTCACAGTACGCCAAAATGGAGCTACTTGGATTATGCACGCTCCCAAAAGAACCAGTGCTGCTTGTACATTTGAGGCTTTAAAATTGTATCATTGCCGAACAGTGTACGCAAATTTTCTGCTGATTAAACACGTTCATGTATTATAAACAAATTTACTATCAAATGGACGCTTCGACATTTTGTCTACTCTTTGTGATATAAAGCAATAAAACGACTGTAGAAACAAATGTACAATATTCATCACGCCAACGCACTCATGTCTACTACTAGCTTTCTGCCACATTAACTAAATTTGAAGTATCCCACGGCTCTTTCAGAAATCTCGCTTACATTTTTTTGATCTGATCTCGTATTAAATTTTTTTTTAATAATACACCGTCCGAACAATGATTCCGATTTAAGGTGATAACTTGAAGCGGTGGGACAAGTCAAATGGGGCTTACCTATCACGAATGGATGCAATGCTGCACAAAGTTTGTCAGCTTCAGTAACAGTTTCACGTGCCAATGTTCACCTATTCGAGTGCATCCTAGCGTACAAGGTGATAATATCAACTCGTTGAATGGCGGAATCAGCCAAATGACATTTAAAAAAATTATACAGCATTTTAAACACCGGAAATAACTAGAACATTTGTGATTCCGGGAACATCCATAAGGACCAGTTCAAAACAAATGATATATAATTGCAGAAAAACCCTTACTTCTCAAATATTTACGAAATAGAACCCAACCATTAATCTTATAAAAGAAGTAAATGTAAAACATAATTTTTAATCCCACAAAGAGGTAAAATTAAATCATTTCAAATGTATTACTGTGGGGAACGTTGAAAACTGAGTGGATAGGTCGAGCACGAAATAAGCGTGTTTTGGAAATGATATTTAAGAAAGAAGTGAATTTCACAGAAAGAAGAGATCGAATGGTAGGTTGCATCGTAAGAAATATGGAACAGCCGAATACGGAATAAGACAACCACACAATTCTGATGGTTGAGATGAAGAGATAAAGGTTGCATCAAACCAGTCAAGAGACAGATGACAAAAAGTTATACAATATACCTGTATATTCCCTGCTAGAATTGCAAGACTGATTAAATGTATAAATTATAGAACGATATAGGAGGGGTGAAGTAATGCTCTAACATGGTTCTTTTCTCTCTCTCTTTCTTTATTTTCCGCTTAGCGCTTTCCTGATGGTCCAACGTGTGCTGTGTGATTGCGATTTGTCGTAGAGTCTGTCACTGGTATTTAAAAGCATCTCGTTGACGTCTTTTGTGAACTG
>JARYHS010009186.1:143458612-143517587 GCA_031002005.1 Vandiemenella viatica | reverse complement strand
AGTTGCGAATGCTTATTTAGTTACTTATTATTTTATACAAATTCTCCATAAGTTCATAAATAAAAATGATCGAGTATCAATAAGGTATTTCACCACCTTATGCATTAGGTAATTTGAATGTAGTAATTTGGTGATGAAAGCTTGAGCGTGACTTTAACCGTTATACAATTGCCCAACATTGATTATTTATTGAGTATCTAATATTGGTATTATTATCAAGATGTGATTCATTTTCTTAAAAAATACATCACCAAACTTTAATGACATTTGATTCTTTATATTTTCACGCCTTATAAATCATAACGTCTCGATCGTTACTTTGGATCACGCCTAAATTTACTGTTTCAGAGTAATTACTGTAAAACACTGTGCGAGAGAAAACAGTCAAGGCTTGTTTCGTATCAGTTGTTATCTTCTTTGTTTTCTTGAGTAGTAAACAAAACGTTAGACTCGTTATCTACCTCAGGAAGCAAGGGAAAGTAGTGTATGTTTGTGTTAACTTCTTTTTGATGTCGTGAAACACGTGAAAGTAGATTTGTATTAACTCTTTTTCCGATGTGCAAAATGAATTTCCAAGAGTCATTGATGCTCGATTACTGGCTTATCTTTATCACACAGAAACGATTTATGAGGTAGACTTGAGGAAGCTGTAGGTTTCGGATCATAACCTGGACAAGTTCATTAGACCACTGACAATTTCGATTTTAGTGGTGGTTTGAATTCTTCCACACTTCTTGGCATTCTTCAGGAGCTAGTAGTAATCGAGGGCAATCATTCTGATTGATTCTACAAATGGCTTGTCAAAACTTTTATTTCTTTTGGTGCATAGAGTTAAGTGAGTGTTTTTACTAAACATACTATTAATTTATATATCTTTTGTGTCAGCTTTGCACCGCCTGCATCGATAAACAAATTTACATAATCAAATCATTACATTAGTGCCCACTTCAGAAACTTCTGGTTGTTTACGGTGGGAAAGCAGTAAAATCTAAAACAGTGAGGAAATTAGGCACAGAATATTTTTGTCGCAATTTGTTTAGAAACTGGGGAAAAATCGTAGTACATTGAGAAAATACTATAAATTTGATGGGTCATGGGTAAGTAGTTAATTTTAACATTTGGAATTTCATTTTTTTAAGCTAAACGCGTAGATGGTATAATTCAAATAATTAAATCAAATGAGTCGTATTTACTTCTGAGTATCTAAATACAAAAATTATCACCAAAAATCCTATGAACAACACGTTGGTCTCGGTTCTCTGTGTGTAAATCCAAGCGATGAAAAAAATGATATAGTATTCCCTGACTTAGCCGCCATAACCTAACCCGGTAGTCCTACCAAGTGTAATCCGAACCACGGAAGCGTTCTGGCGTACTTCACATTATTCAGCAAGCCGTGCCAGAGGTAATAATAATTTCGTGCGATCATAATGACATGCTAACACGGATTCTATTGGTAGCGCATTTCGCCCCTGTCGTAGCAGCCTTAATCTAGCCCGGAAATCCTGCCGAGTACAGGGGACCAACAGTTTAACGTGGAATCCGAACCACGGAAGCTTTATGGCGTACTTCACATTATACAGCAAGTTGTGCCAGAGGTGAAGGCCGGGTTAAGTTTCTATGAAAATCCCCGCCGAGACAGGGATTCGAAACAGGGACCTTTCGACCTCCAGTCAGGCGCCTTAACCACTGATCCACCAGATCACTCTTGTACCAGACGTGAGCAAGGTCGGGTTAAAGGTTTATGAAAAACCTCGCCGAGAAAGAGATTCGAACCGGGGACCTTCCGTTCGCCAGTCAGACACCTTAACCACTGAGCTACCAGACCGCAACAGATATTAACATTAGCATGTTGGTAATGCGAACTCATAAGATTCTACCCATCCAAAAATCTCTCAACGCGCCTAAAGAAAGTTTTACTTCAAAAACTAAAAATCCAACTTAATTCACAGCCCAACGGTTCGTCGAATCTTCCCAAAGTAGATGTACTGTACCAAGCTATTGTATCAGAGGCAATTCCTTTCTCCAGGGGCCTACCACGGAACGTCCCGACGTAAGTCATATAATCAAATACAACTTCTAAAAACTGTGGATTTGTATGAACAACAGTGACAGAAAATAAGGAGAGGGGGAAGGGAGGAGAGGGTTTAGATTTCTGTATATCAAACATCAATAGTGTTTTCTATTTGTTTTAAAGTATATGTATGCAAAATTTCATCAAAATCGGATAAAAACTGTATGTTTGTATAAAGATTTTTCGAAAAACGCCCTGCGCGCATATCATACACACAACAGGTGGCCGTGACGGCCGCGATCTGACGCGCAACAGGTGGCTTTTTGCGAACTCATAGATTTACCCCCGTCCAAACATCGCGTAACGTGACTATAGAACTTTTCACTTGAAGTACACATGTGTGTAGCAAGTAGTACGTAAATATCTATGGTACATTAAGTTTGATTAAAGAGGAAGGGAAGCTAATCAGCTCTACAGAGCGTGAAACGAGTTAAGATCTCTGGTCTTAAACTGCGAATCACGGACGGGTGCGCGTTGGTAATGTCTTTCTCAATAGCTGTTCACGCCCATTAACTGCATCACCCAACTCTGATTTCACTTCTTAATGGGTGGTCTTCTAGTTTCGAAATTAGATGCTACCAACGCTCTTTTCGATTTGAGTAGGGCAAATAATTCTACGTCTTTCTCTTCCTGAAATACTATTTACACACCAATATAAAATTACGAAAGAAAATTTTTGATATTTGCCTTCAAAGTAAAAACACGGCCTTTTTATCAGACATCTCATAATACATTGGTATTACGTAACTGACGGTTGCTGATCGTCAGATAACATACTATATCTCCGGAAATTAAATGTTGTTACTTGCATAACAGAAAAAAAACAGAACAGTACCTTTTTTTTGAAATGTCAGTTTCTGTAAAATGATTTTCGTATTAATTTATTTATTACTCTTGATACACAGATACCTGCAGAGAAAGGAAAAAATTATAATGAATTACAGCTATTTAATTGCCTTTTCACCGAATAAAGAAGTATTTTTTGTCAATTTTGAACCTAAAACAAATTCAAACGGCAATGAATATTGCAGACTAGTAAAATATTATAGGTACGGGCATAAGGATAAAAACTCTGACTTTTTTGTATGTGGAAGATTTGATTTTCAATCGTAAGTAACGTAAAGATAAACTTACCGAAACTTTGAAAATTTAACTGCACATAAGACACACCGGCTAACTATTATTTATTTAAAAATCTCTCTGAGTGCTACATATTTCTTACAATATTGTAACATGGAATCAAAAGAGAAATCTTTTATCTTTTTGCTTATCTTTTAATAATGTGTATGGCAATTTTGAATGGGATATCCACTACTGGTTCGACCGCAGAGTGATGGTTGACATATGATTTGGAATAAATGAAGTATTAACTTACAAAAGATTCAAACTAATAGGTACATTATTTATCGCTTTGTAACGATGATAAGTAAGAGTGACTAGTTTTTATTTCACATTTGATTTCAACAAGGGGGGCGGGCGTCAATTGTAAAATTCAGATTCAATTCATACAGTTTGTTACAAAAGCTCATGACGAGAAGTGTAATGTGGCAAAGCAGTAACATGCGCTTCTTCGTTGTTATCGAGTAAACCGGAATTGAGATATTCCACTGCGTTCAAATACTTTCTACGTTACGGATATTTAAAGGAGCAGTCGACGTCGGGTCGAATCTCTCTGTTGGAAAGTCTTCTTAACTATTCAAATGTGTATGCAGATAATTCCCGACGATCAGTTTCAACAGTTATGCATCTAATAAACTTTTCAAATGCTTTTTAATGTGAAAAAAAACCCACGCTTTTGAACTTCATTATTTTGTTCGCAAACAATGTTATATTTCAAAAATAGAAATATTTGCTGCGGTAGGCATGAAATTCAAATATCGTTACTCGGCCGTTACGGTTGAAGGATAGATGTTGCTTCCTTCCCCAAGAGACGGGAAGGTAGAAACGAGACACCGTAGGTTTTTCCACAACAAAAAGAATTTAAAATACTTATTGTATGGTAATTGTTGAAACTGATTGCTGAGAATTATCTGTATACATATTCGAATAAATAAAAAAGTTGCTCCCAGCGATATTCGGTCTGGTGATGATGAGCTTATAAAGGCGGAGATTTTGCTTGCTGCAACACGCGCCCCTTCAAATCTGTATAACGTAGAAAGTATTTGAACGGAACGGAAAATTTCAATCTACCTATTTTCTCGACAACGGTGAAGAAGCGCATGTAACTGCTTTTCCACATTACATCTCTGGCCATGAACTTTTATCACACGCAGTATGAACTGAATCTGAATTTTACAATTGGCGGCCTCCCCTTGTAAGAATATACTTTGTCTATATCAGCTTTTCACTGAAGAAGTCGCGGTATTTGTTTACGTAATTTTTCAGTTGCTGTTAATCCTCGAGTTTAGAGACTACTTGTACTGTTGTTATCATTGATGATAACTAGGATTCGGATATTTATGGCCAAAAAAATATAGAAATATGCAGGCAAATATGACCTTAAAAATTGGTAAATATGACCTAAAATGACAAAATTTGACCAAAGATTTAAATTTACTATATATCAAAACATTCTCAGTTATACATCATTTATTTTATCTAGTCGTGTCGCTTTCATGTAGACAGCAAAAGTTGCTTCCGTACACTCGCCATACCATTGGAAAATTAAATTTTAAATTGTTTTGTTGAAGTCGCTTTAACTTCAAATAATTTACAGAATAGAACTCCTTCATCTGTACTAAAATACTCGTCTCTAAATTCCCTTACGTAATTTGCACTTTCAGAAAATCTAATTTTCAGCATGGTGGTAGGTCTACTCACTAATCCACTGCAGATTTAACGATGACTGAGGATGTTTCATTGAGATATTGATTGACGCGGATCGACACAGGCATGCTTAAAAGGCGGGCGGAACATTACGTTTAGAGAGTGACAATAATGTATAACTTTAATTTTTACTGGTGATTTCTGACCGCAGTGAAAATTAGTTCCACCTCCCCCCCCCCCCCCCAAGCATAGCAGAAGTACAGTTCTGTGAATAATTATCTTAATTTCTTCTCATCTATATCTAGTGAATTCCCGGTACTATTAAAAAACTGCCAGATTTTTCCTCAAAATATGACCATATAACCATAAATATTATACAAATATGACAAAAACTATGAAAATAGTCTGAATATGCATTTATATGCTATATAAAATCAATTAAATATAATCAGAAACTTTGACTCAGTGTTTAATTCAGCATTTCAGCTCAAAAAGAAGGCAGGAAAAAAGTATAACTTGTGCTAAAGATCCGATCCTAATGATAACAAATAGGGAGGTACAAAAAATTAGTATTTTCTCCTCATCAACTAGATAACTTGGTCTCTGATGAGTTTCACCTGGTTATATCAAGTGACGAGAACAAGTAAGACATCTAAGTTACGATAATCGTTGGAAACTTCCGCGATAATCTGTCAGTTGAGCACGACCTTTTTTATGTTAGGTCCTTATGGCTCGATGATATTGAGGTAATTACAACCGGGAGAAGGTAGAGAGTCAGGAGAGGGAACAAATTCGACGTTGGTCTCTGGATGAACCTTTCCGACATTAGTCTGAATTGCTTCTGAGAAACTATGAAAGCCGAAATGGATTGCTGGATTGGGATCTGAAATCGCGTCCTCCCGAATGCCAGGGCAGAAAGTTAACCACTCACCCTTCAGGCTCTGTATGAGCACAACAAAAGGAGGAGAAAACGCAACATGGAAGTCTGGCAAGTCAAACCTTTCACTGAGAGTAGACTTATGAAAATCAGTATCAAATAACCAAAGCTTTAGACTACTCCCAGATCCATTCCATTGTTGATCATGAAATTCAAATCTGGGCAAATCCCTTGGTCCGTCTAACTTTACCACAAGTCATATAATCTTCAGTATTGAGATGAGATGGTGATTGCTTTCTCTCGGAGGGAAACTGCCCGCGAAGGTTGCTCTCTAGTGCAGCGGTTCCCAACCTTAATTGTTACACGACCCACTTTTAAGTAAAAAAAATTTTCGTGACCGACCTAATATCAGAATGGAAACTGCTGTATGACCTCGATACTCTATCGACTATCCTATTCTACGAAAAGGCAAATTTTCAAACAAAGGATATACTATCAACAAAAACAAGGATTGATAATTCATAAAATAACAAACATATTATAGACCAGGAGGCGGCTGCACAGACCATCACCTCATCATGTTGACTGCTGAAATTCCACGATTAGAAGTAATGCGATCAGCATATTAAAATACAACTGATCTGCCAATCGCTTTTTGGTGGAAACCACCTGCAGACCTGATTTTAGTGGTTGATTGGTAGATCTATCATTGTGTTTTACTTCACCCAAATGTATGAAAATATGGAAGACTGGGAGTACGAAAACAGAATGGTAAAATTATCAGTCACCCACTAAAATGGGTTTTGTAGGTATTACCCACCAAGATATGACTTGGCATATCAGGGTCATTTTAATTTGCAAATCGAGTTGTAACTAATCCTGGAATTTCAGCCGTTAACTCGATGAGGCGGTGCTTTTTGCAGACGCCTCCCACTTTTTTACAAAGATAAAGAATAATACGTTTAATTATTATAAAAACACAACTTTACAATCAGTGAGATTTCTGGCACTGGTGTTTACTGATGATGGTATCGATATCAGTGCTAACACCGGTTAATTTTACACAAAGTTTATTTCTGTATTTTGTTTTTCAAAAACATTAAGACATATTAATAAATAAATAACGTCAAAGGTATTGACTTTTTTGGATTTATTGGTCTCCCGTAGGCGTTTCACTTCTTTAGCAGAAGCATCATCAGCGGGTTTTTTCTGTTAATTATGTACAAAATTGTAAAAAGGTTATGTTTTGTTTGGTACAGTGGAATGAATTATTATCTAACTTATATTCTACTTACATTTGTGGTTTAATGCATTGCTTTTTGCTCCGTTCTCAGCATCAGTGCCTTTGCATTTTTGGTGTGAGGTGTCTTCATTATTCCGAATCACAACACTGCACTTTGTAGCACTGCACTATGTGTTTTTCTTGCAAATAGCCGTTCTGTTTTGTTTACTAATTCTCGAGTTTGTGTTGTTATGCGGTGTTGTTTTGTTTTTTCAGTCTTCCATTTATTTGGCGGTTTTTTCAATTGTAAATGGTTTCGGTAGTTTATTGTGTTTTTCTTTTTTGTCCTTATTTACGGTTGTTTTTCTGTGTCGATGTTTCTATTTTATTTTAGTTTCAGTGTTTTGTATAGTGTTGGGTGTGTGAGGTTTGTGTATTCATTTATTATTCGTTTTCCTTCTGTTAGTGCTTTTTGTATATGATAGTTTTCTTGGAATGTTAGTATTTGTGGTTTGTTGTTGTTTATGGTGAGTATTTGCATGTCTGAGTCAATATTTGTTGGGTGGTGGTTGTGTTCTTGTAAGTGTTCTGCAAATGTTGAATGGTTGTTATATTTTAGAGCAGATACAAGGAACATATAAGAGCTCTAAAATATAACAACCATTCAACATTTGCAGAACACTTACAAGAACACATCCACCACCCAACAAATATTGACTCAGACATGCAAATACTCACCATAAACAACAACAAACCACAAATACTAACATTCCAAGAAAACTATCATATACAAAAAGCACTAACAGAAGGAAAACGAATAATAAATGAATACACAAACCTCACACACCCAACACTATACAAAACACTGAAACCAAAATAAAATAGAAACATCGACACAGAAAAACAACAGTAAATAAGGACATAAAAAGAAAAACACAATAAACTACGGAAACCATTTACAATTGAAAAAAACCACCAAATAAATGGAAGACTGAAAAAACAAAACAACACCGCATAACAACACAAACTCGAGAATTAGTAAACAAAACAGAACGGCTATTTGCAAGAAAAACACATAGTGCAGTGCTACAAAGTGCAGTGTTGTGATTCGGAATGATGAAGACACCTCACACCAAAAATGCAAAGGCACTGTTGCTGAGAACGGAGCAAAAAGCAATGCATTAAACCACAAATGTAAGTAGAATATAAGTTAGATAATAATTCATTCCACTGTACCAAACAAAACATAACCTGTTTACAACTTTTGTACATAATTAACAGAAAAAACCCGCTGATGATGCTTCTGCTAAAGAAGTGAAACGCGTACGGGAGACCAATAAATCCAAAAAAGTCATTTGCCTTGGCGTTATTTATTTATTAATATTATTAGCAATTGAGGAAAATGATCCACAACATCCAGACATTAAGACATATTTTGGTGGCTAAAACCTCGATTTTTTTCGCGATCCACCAAAACACACGCCGCGACCCACCAGTGGGTCGCGACCCATAGGTTGGGAATCACTGCTCTAGTGCATTCGCGGGTACTAACCCAGTTCGGCAATTCACGCCCGTCCGCGCCACCCAAAATAAATGTTGCGAGCAGTCGGGGCAAAGAATGTTTGTTGTTGGAGCCGACATCAAACAGGTAGGACACCTGGACAGCTGCCAGACAGCCCTAATCGCGCGTCCGACTTCCACTGCTACTGCTGTCTCTCTAGCTTCGATGGAGACTTGTCAGAATTAAACTTAGAACTACTGGAGAAAAGCATGGTGCTTGGCATTTATTTGATTAGGAATATTGCATTGGTTACATTGACGGACACTAAAATAGCATTGAATCATTTCGAGAGATTGGGAAATTATTTGGTACTTCGTTCAAAAGTACTTCATTTACAAGTTTACTCTCTAAGATAAATTACTTGATCTGCAGCCCAACACTAATTTGATGTGCCTTACTTGAGTCTTTTTGCTTATGGCTAAGAGACTCGATTCCCGGTTTTATTTTATACACTTAAAACCCATTGTTTGACATTTATAGAACTAAATTGTATCCTACCAAAGTCCAGCCAGTTTCATAGGGCTATGTGGCTGATAATACTTCAACCTTCTGTTTAATTACCAGAGTTATGAGAATGCTGCTGACCACAACTTCGAGACAGACAAGTATCAATCACATTACAAAGCACCCAGGTAGGAACAACCATAATTTCTTGTTTCGTTTTATTAATATTCTCTAATGTAGCCATTTTATGCCATTGACGATTGCCTCTGAGTGATTATCTAGAATCGCATTATTTTTTTTAAAAAAAGGTTTTATAGCAAAGTGGACAAAAATGGCAAAAATGGAACCTTATAATTCCGTAATTTTCTTCTATCCCTACGTCACGGCCTTGCAATTCCACACCCTTGGAAATGTTTTTGATGAAATTTCGGAGGAGGAATTATTTTATTGACCGAAAACTACGTACGTAGAGGAACATCTTAAAAATTTCACAAAGGGTTGTTTTTTTCGCTTTCCTCATGGAGTATGTGCTTTCGAAGTCTTATAATCAATAATCTTAATAATCAAATAACTAAACACCCTTTAAAAATTTAGGCTCATGACATCATATAAGGACAATGTATTTTTATAAGAAAAGATGATAAGAATTTTAGATTATTACATTATTCTATTACCAACAAACTTAATTTTGTGATTTAAGAAATAAGTTTTTTGTCCAGAGAATAAGATATATTTGTTTAAATTAGGGATACCAACAAAATACAAACTTAACATATATCAAATTTCATAACCAAGCAGAACCACACCATAATATAAAACTCTATGGCATACCTATCCTACACACACCTAGCCGGGTTTTATATGTTTCAATTCTTCTATTCCAGTCAATAAGAGTCCTAAAGCGTCTTAACATGAAAACAGAATATTCCGTTAGCTAAGTGGTTAAAGCAGTTGACTTGAAAATTCAGGGTCTCGTGTTCACATCACAGTACACTCAGAATTTTTTAAGGGGTGTGCCCTTTTCCATGAAAGATATGGCAAACGCTGTGTGGTTCAGTTATAATAATAATAATAACAATTGATAAAATTGCGATGGAGCGCACGCTACGATGACAATCTCCATACAAATTCGTCTTTCTCCTTTCCGCTTCCAACCTACTTTTGCCCTGGACTAATTTTTACTTTAAATTTTTTCAGTGCTTTTGGTAAATTATTCATGAATGCTCTTGGTAATTTATTCCAATCCCTTACACACTTTCCTAATTGTAAGATGCAGAGCGTAAGTTCACACGAATTTACTTTATCGTGGCATCGGAATGATTCTGATTCCATGGAACCTGAAAATTATAACAAAATGCATCTAAAGGATCAGTCTTCCCTAACCTGTAGCTTTATACCAAAAACCAAGCTGCCAGACTTTGCCTGTCCCAAAATAAATATTATTTGGTGCACTGACGACTTTCAAAACAAACTAACAAAATTTAAATTTAAATTGCTGTCCCACCGCTAATTTGCCTCTTGCTTCAGGCAGATTGAATTTGCATTTATATTTCAAACACCCCACTGTGCGGGCAGAGTTACTGGAGTATTACCAGGGGGACTAAAAACTCTCTCTGATTAAGTCATGTAGTACAGAGACGCACAGGAATCGATGTAGGTTGAATTAGGGTAAATGTTTTTATTGATTACAAGGGTTTTCTACCTCGAAAATTAGAAAAGAATAAACTTGTGAAGAGTGAATATTTTTTTTTCACCCGAAGGGTAGCGCTGGTTCCGGGTTCATCCGATTTAACATGACTCGCTGATCAGCGGAGGGTGAGGAGGGGGGGGGGGGGGCGGATGGCCCTTGATTTTTTCGAGCGGATTCCGCGCCGCCGGCAATCCTACAGAAAATTCCATTAGCGACAGAGCCAACTCTCGGCTAAAAATCAAATTGCAGTTGACTGGAATACTGGCGTGTGACGAACTGGTTCCCTGTGTTCAGGTGAGCGATATCAGGAACGTCATGCCGGGTCGAAAAGTTGACATATAATTACTGAATGACAGGCGTTGTTGTTAATACCGTCCATTTAATTCCGTCTAATATATAACTAAATAGATGGAATATTGAGTATGGATCATTATCTAGTTCATTATTTCTTTCAATGGTTACTTTTGGTTTTTTCGATGAAATCGCCCTAATTACCAAATACCGCTGCGTCCTAGAATCCCAACATTAGGAGAGTCATGTTCATGCCCTACAGCTGATACAATAAACAGTCTGGTGGCTCAGTGGTTAAGGTGACTGAATGGAGATCGAAAGGTCCCCGCTTCGAATCCCTTCTCGGCTGGGATTTTCAAAGGCGCTTAACCCGGCCTTCACCTCTGGCACAGCCTGCTGTGTAATGTGAAGTAGGCAGAACGCTTCCGTGATTCAGATTTCACGTTGAAATATAGGTCCCCTGTACCCGGTAGGATTGCCGGTTTAGGTTAAGGCGACTATGACACGGGCGGAATGCGCAGCCAATAGAAACTCTGTTACCGGGTCATACGCAATTATTATTTTCTGATATTGTTAACATCAGGTCTAGGCTTATTACTAGATGGTCATTTGCTCCGCATTTTAAACAGTGACAAAGCCAACGTAGACCAGATTTTAATGTAATTTAATTGCGATGGATCGCTTATTCCGGTGGCTATTTCCCTACACACCCATTTTACCCGTTTCTTCTACCAACCTGCTTTTGTCCTCTACTAATTTCAACTTTAAATTCTTCCAGCGTTTTGGTAAATTTTTCATAATTTCTTTTGGTAATTTATTTCAGTTCCTGACCCCATTACATCTTCCGACACTCTTTTGCCTGAAATCGAGTTCCAGTTTATGGTCATGGTAATTTTTTCCCCTTCCATGCACCATACGCCTTGTAAACCCCCAAGACTCTTTTCACCCTCCTCCTGTCTTCCAGTGAATCCCATCACAGCTTCTTTTTTTCGTATCAGTTATTGATTGTGTTCTAGCAACCCTTATTTGCACCACCTCCAACTCCTGTATCTGATACCCAAATGTGGGTCCCACACTACCCTGCCATATTCAAGCAATGGTCTGGCAAAAAACCGATAGGTTTTGTTTTCGTATGTTGTTTGCTGTTGGCTCTGATACTTAGCTTTGCGTGGGTTCTGACGGGCCCTTTACAGTAAGTTAAATTGCAATTCCATCGCTGACGTAACTGCTTTCAATATATAGTTGCGTGATAAAAATTGACACCATAAGTTCTCAACACCAATAACCCAGTGGAATTGACGACCGTTGCTGCTGCTACTTGATTAGGCGTCAGTGTCTAGACTTATTTTAACTCCATTGATTTAGGTCCACTAGTCCAAACATTTTCCGTAATAACTGAATTGAAATGTTACAAAGATACATGAACAAACAGTATTGTTTCGTAGCAATCGGTAAAAATGAGGTAATGTTTTACATTGTTCATTGGTAATAGTTAGTTATATCCTTCTTTGAACAAAATTGCGAAATTTTCTATTAAACAATTAATTTAAACAATGAACCTGTTTTTTATATAATTAAAATCAGCGAATTATTTACTGATTTCTAATAATAAACTTTACTTATGAAAGAAAGTATTTTCAGATAATAAATACTTCGAAGCATTTAAACATGTGTGTAGGGATATAAATTTTGGATTATTTCTTTCTGAATTTTGCGTAGACTGGCTAATTTGAGGTAATTTTTTTTTTTATATTCTCATTAATGTGGTCAAATAATGAAGTGTAGATGTTGGAAACGAATATTGCAGTTTAAGTAATTCCAGTGCTAAATGAACTTACTATCCTGGATATATTTTATCGTGTTATAACTATTTCATAAGACTCTGGGCAGGCAGCAGTTCGAAAGACTAGAGTCTCGAGATACAACTTACGTAGGGTTTCACAAACTGTTTGCGTAGGCAGTGGAATGTTTGTATGGAGAAAACATTCACAAATATCCTTGATACGATTAAATGGAAACACGCAGTGCATTTATCCGGGCACGTGGGCGTGATTAATAGACCCACACATCAGGCGATCAACATACCCAGCAGTTTTACATTTCTCGCATCACTCTCGCCACAGGTTGCGTAATAGAACCCGACGATAATACTGTACTCCTGATGTTTTAAGGCAGTTAGTAAGGATTCGATTTTCAGGTGACCTCTCTTGTTTGTGTAATACCTCTCGCAGTATTCCCATTATTGTTGATACTACGTAAAAAATTTATTTTCGTCCTCGTGTTTTTGCTTTATTCAGTATTTCTTTTGATAAACATTTAATGTTTTTTAAATTCAACATGTAAAATTGTTGAATGCAATTATTTATCTCCGCTCCCTACAGAGTAATTGTGTCATTACTTCAGGATCAGTTATTGTAAATCATCAGTACACGCCATTATCCAATAACAAGCACAATACGAACTGTTTAATAATAGAATAATAGAGGTACTTAATGAATAATCTTTCTCATCTGTGATCAATTACACTTATACGATAGTTATAACTAATTAGTAGGAACAAAGTTTTCTAGTGTGATTATTATGTGTAGCAGTAAGTAATTAGTTTTTATTTATATTTTACTCTTGGTTACCAACGTAAATGGGTATCAAGCGTAGTATCATTAGTAGAGTAATTGACCATGAATTGAACAGGGTTCAAAATCGCAATGAAGCAAAGAAATTTTTATCGAAGTTGATTATCCGGAAGGATTTCCAGGCATATAATAAATGAGTAATAGAGAGTAAGAGCTGGAAGCCCTTAGGATTAAAATAATTTTTGAATAAATCTAAATAAGTAGAATATATATCGTATGAAACCTCGAAAGAGGCCTACAAATAAACGGAACCAGTTTAAAAGTTTATGTCTAAGCACCATTAAATTCAATAATTTTTAGTCTCCCTTACATTTTTTCTCTGTCATTCTATAGGGAGTCTACTAACCAAATGAATTGTTAGTTCGAGGTAATACATCGGTACTCTAATATTCAATACGATATTCGTTCCGTAAATCATGACAACAATCTTACTCCCTCTGAAGAGGGGGCAATAATGGGAATAAGCTCACTTGTTCAGGTGTTATTGTGGTGTTAAGATATTACATTTACTGAAGAAGGTGATGTACAAGGCAGTGGGAGAATTGGGGTAGATAACATAAGTTACACTGTTGCAGAAGATGGTGATACAGTATTTGATCCACAATATGGGTATCAAATTCGGGAATTGTAGGGGGTTGCAAAGAAGGTCAGCTAGGTTCGTTTATGAAAATTAACGTAGAATATTCAGTAACTGAAATGGAAAAATTAACTAAGTTGTGAGTCATTGAAAGACAAGCGGTTGCTTAAGTGAATGCTGATGGTGTACAAGGCGTGTATTGGCGATGAGGTCTGTATGGAAATTGGTAAAAGAATAATGAGGGGAGAGATGACTTTGACAATAAACTCTCACTTTATTTCAGACATAATGGAGTTGGGTAAATTTCTATTTTGTAGTATAGGGAATCGGGATCGTCAAACTTACCGAAGGATCTGCGGAACAATTTACCTCAGACATTGAAAAAAGAATGGGGAGCTAGAGAGATGTAAAAGTAGGTGTATAAGAAAATTTCAGTCGCAGTTAATTAATAGTAGTGAATTAGGTATATGAGTTTGAAAGGCCGAGAAATGTGATTCTCAATGCCAGTTCAAGATAGGGCTGCAGTATACCAACAACCGGTAGGAAAAAACGGAAGCTACATAAATAGAAATCATTTTGCTATAGTACGATGTAACAAGTGAACTCAATAATGTGCAGTGCCGGTGCTACAGCCTGTCCACAGCTCTTCCCCGTAAAGGTATCTGATGTGAGAACTGAGTCCCTCCCACAGCTCTTTGCCAACGATGCGTATGGCGGTGAATAAAATCGGATGTGTGTGATGTGGTAATATGAGCCGTCCGTCCCACGGTTGCTAAAGAGCTAAGGATAATCTTGACGATTACTCAGAACATCGTCAGCTCTTTGTAACACAGCCTGGTGGGCGAGCTTTAACACTGTTGCTTCTTGGAGAACGAAGATTCAGACACCGCCCAGACCTATAGATTTATGTTTTCTACGGTTTCCTGAAATACCTCCAGCCGTATGCCGGGAAGCTCCTTCAAAAAGGCCATAATCTAATTTCCTCTTTTCCTCTATCTTCTTCTGCCTCTGAAGACCTCCAAGCCGACGAGCCATTGAGCCATAAGGGAAGAAAACCTTTTTGTTTTGGCCGTTTATAGTTCTGTGCATTATTACTACGTTCGTTGTACTGTTATAAAACAACGATTTACGTCGTTTTTGGATTGTCTCTGATGACATTGAGTATCAGAATCTTTGGATTTTGACTAATTAACTTGATTTCATTTGTTTTTTACATGTTCGAAAAAAATGGATGCCTTGAGCTATGTAACATCAGAATTTGTCTGTAATTGTTTGTTACGTAAAAAAAAAAAAGATTATAACTTATGCAATGTAACATTTTAGACTAGTAATTTTTTTGAATAAGCTAGAGGTTTCAGTGATTTTCCTGTAGTGAAATGATTGATTTGCTGCACATTTTCTTATTAAATGAAGAAAACCTGTTAGCAGAAAGACCTTATTACGGACCTTGTATTTAAGCTGATAACTGATACGAAACTTAGAAAATTGATTACAAAAGTAGTTTTAGTGTACCAAATAAACTTACCGTCCGAAACCATAACAATTATATCTTCGACTCCAGAGATTTCGTTGAAGTTACCTATTTTCCCTCTAGCGTTTAAAAACCTATCACAACAGAAGTGATCAATGATTAACAAACGTCATCGGTATCACTTACAACCATTCCATTAAGCAAATACTGCTGCCAGATTTATTTTTACTCTGTTAATTTTCAGCCAGTTTAGAACTTTCATTAATCCCGACTTATCGGCTTTTACGGTGATAGTTAAAATAATTTGAATTCTTGCTCAGTGTTATTTAGAAATTTCATGTCGGAAGAACAGAGGGAAAAGTTAACCGAGTAAAATCCCACGAACTCAAAAAAATCTAAAGACTTATACGGAAAATGTGGAATGTAGAAGTGGAGTAACTGATTTTGGTAATGTTGGTTGTATCTATAGGTAAGCGATGCTATTCCTCTGTGAGCGCAGTCAATGTTCCCACAGAGGCGCCCACCAATCTGGTTCGCTATCGAATACCAATAACGAGTCGGGGGGAGGGGGGGGGCAGCACCCAGCCACTCTCCTTGATTGGCCCGCCCTGCCACTGACCCTAGCGGTATTGGTTGCACCGACCAGGTCGCGGGTTCGATTCCGACTGACGTCAGAGACTTTCCGTGCGTCAAAGGGAAAAAAGCACACTTTTTTTTTTTGTAGACCTTTACAGACATTCGAGTAGGAGAACATTTATAAATTTTTGTGGAAACTAGTGGATTATTTGATTTGAATAAAGTAATCGTAAAACATTTACAGATTTTTAAGACTCAGTGACGTTGGGTGGCCACCTACAAATGGCTAGCTAATTGAAGTCCAGATTTTGGAAGAAATTTCTGCTGTTCATGACCTGACCAGGGGGATAGGAGAAGTGCCAGTGCATGATATTTAATTGAAAACCTCTTTGAACTGTGTTTGGAGCAAGTACGTACTACACTGTTCAATGTGAATTGTCCGTTGGTTGGGGACGAAAAGTCAGTGGTCCTGTTCGTAACTTTCGGAAAGTAAGCCTGAACTGGCCGGGTCTTGATAGGGAATATTTACCTACGTACCTCTATTGCTATGATCTCCCTCCTAAACGCTTTTTGTCTTTTACGGGAACGACTTTTATCATATCCAATTCTCATACTGTAACAGTGAAATATTTCAGAAAATAACTCCATGCTTTGGAACTGTTTTTTGCTGTGTCTAGCATAAAGGCCGTGTCTCTGCAAAATAACACAGATAATACCATAGCGTGTAAACAAGCGGCGCATTAAAACTTCAATTACAGTTTGTCGCCTCAATAAAAAAGTAACATATAACAGTTAATCTAGATTTCATTATGAGTTCATTTCTATTTCGATACACTAGAGCTATGCTACACTGTTTTGGGACGTCTAGAGTCTATTTGATTCTCAATACGTTATCCGCAGTCTTTTAAAGCTGTACTTCATGTCTAAAAATATTTCCGCTCAGAACTTCCGTTTAATTTTTTCACAACTATCTCTTCATTCCATAAGAAATTTAATAATTTGTTCTGTGGTTCAGTGCACCTTTATTTCGTAAGTATCTAACAACAAATAACATTTCCAAATGACTGAAATAAGTTAGTTTCCTAGTGTATGAGAACAATTTTTACACGATTCTCAGATACACAGCAATAGTCACTTCCTTTTCCTGAAGAAATATCATTCTAAACGAGCTCAGTTGGTGACATGAGGTTAATCACCAACAAATAAATTAGTGAATAAGTGTTTTTAAAAATAGCTATTTGCACCAAGAAAAAAATCTGTTTTTTCTTTTCCTGCATGGCAAGTGACGATATATTATTTCACTATTCTTCCAAAAGAGAATAATTTAATTCAACAATTGTGCTGTAAAAACAAAAACTGGGTGCAATAAAGTTTTTTCCCAATTACATCCTTACTTTTATTTCATCCCAGTTATAACATTACATATCTTACATAAGTGATGTTTTGTGTGGAATTTGCAGACTTGTACAGAACTTCTTGTGACTGCAAGCACTCGAATAGTGACATGAACGAACCGTTCACGCGTCTGTCCACACTGTGAAAAATTCTCTGCCTCAATCAAAGTTGGTTTGCCCCCTTTATTCTATGTTGCATTAAAATGTATTTATAGAACTTGTGTTTTTTTTCCCTTTTCCCTAGTGCAGATCAATAATTTTTATTTAAATTTTAACTATTCGAATTTTGTTTTTCCCCGAAATCACTAAAGACGAGTAGCGTGATGATTCCTTATCGCAGGCCTTGATCTGTTTTCTTTTAATTACTTGTCCACAGACCGTTTTCCTGCTGTGATACCCTGTCACTGAGAACTGTAGAGATCCAAAATAAAGTTAAATATATTAATTCAAAATTCTAATGTTCCAGTTTCGAAGATGATAAACATTACAAGCAATTTTAACCTAAGTGGTGGATAATCGTTGTCTGGCCAGTCTTGACACTGTAAGGGCTAGCACTCTGGTCTCTCGTTGTTTTAGTCGTCGGTTCGAGTCCGGTCTGGGGCATGTATGGTTTTAATTTAATGTTGTGTCCGTTCTGTATTGTCTGCACTTCGTGGAAATGAGTTACTATAGAGATTCATACTAAGACTGGATCATAGCTATCAACGTGTCAGTACAAAAAAAAAAAAAAATCTTATTTAAATGACATGGCAAAGAAGTGAAAAACCGTCTGTATTTGGCAAGCGGTAGTTTTTTCCCTTGCATTCTAAAGAAATCCAGCTATGAACCTCGCTCCCACTTCTTTATCATATTTTCCATTCCTTTGGGGTTATCTGAATTTGATGAGTTTTCTCATCGTTGGAATGATCAGATTTGAAGCTTTGATTTGAAGGCCGCATGCCCTTCCTCGCTCCAAGCGTTTTTATACCTTCTGCCAGGTCATACTACGTACTAATGATACGTAGAGTAACTACGCTCTGCAGAGATTTAAGTGCATGCTAAGGCGTATTCTTGAATAGGTATTTATTAAGCACAATGATAAAAAGAAGGTTAACCGTACAAGCGACAAGGATCACATAATATACAACCCGTAGATGCCACGTGGCTAACGGACGACTGATCAGTTGTAATTCCGCAGTCTCCCACCTGGTTAGTTGGCGCTCCCATCGGCTCGATCAGGGCGCCAGCTCGTGGCAAAGAAATTTACCTTCGCAAAGTCAATCGAAACGACGACTACTGGCGAAGAAATGTACTCTGGCAAGGTTGGTACCGCCACAGAAGGATGTGAAGTTTTGCCATCTGTCTGTGAAACGAGTAACCATGTGCAGCGTGTAATAAATGTATTTTTCGTTTGTTAACTGTGTAGTTTATGAGGCGGAGATAGGGAACCATCCAGGCATTCGCCTTGAAGGCTGTGGAAAACCGATGTCAGGACAGAAGATACGCGGGTGCCTAGACTCGTGACAGATCCCGTGTGCGGTGCTTCAGAGCACCAATTTTGTATTATACAGCCAACTCAATTGTGATTTCAGTTCATTCAGTGTTTGCAATCTTCTCCACTGTATGTATTGTTTTTCTACTAATTATAGACATCACATGTACACAGACAACACTTAATACCCATGCCCTCGGCTGGACTCGAACCAGCGACCTTCGGCACGCGGATCTAGCACTGAGCCACACTGGCGTATTATCCTTACCCCACTACCCGTATTTAAACAAATCAGGCGAATTGCACGCTGGGATAAATTTTTTAAACTACTAGCTGGTGCCCACGACTTCGTTCGTGTTTGTAAAGAATTTGGATTGACAGCTACCGACATCTAACCACCATAGTGCACGATGGGAGTTTCGATGCTATTACCAGTCATCTGCGCTATGTAGTTCAGGCAGGAAAGTAAAATATACGGACACACATATCTTTGGTCGAAATACGAAAATATCCTTGATCGACCAATTTCAACCAACATATTTCCCACACTCCCACAGTTACCGAAATTCGGCGAACTTTGTGATCGATGGGTGACTCTGTGATACTACCACACAAAAACACCAGTGATCTGGGCTACATAGTTTTGGCTGAAAAGTAATACTCCATGACTCATACGTTTTTGGTAGAAACATGAAAGTGCCGCAGGTCGACCACTTTCAACCACCATATCTCCCACACCCTCGTAGCTACCGACATCTAACCACCATAGTACACGATAGGAAACACGATACCACTACCACACACAAACACCATTGGTCTATGATATGTAGTTGTGGCAGCAGAGTGACATATACGGAGACACATGTCTTTGGTTGAAATACGAAAATGCCCTGCATCGACCACTTTTAACCATCATATCTTCCACATCCCCACGGCTATCGACACCCGGCCAACATTGTGCGCGACAGGAAACTCCATGCTACTTCTACACACAAAGACTAGTTATCTGTGCTAGGTAGTGGTGGCTAAAAAGTGAAATATGGGAAAACACATATCTATTTTTATATATAAGATTTTTTTACTTGACGCTTTACGCCTTATTGACATCGAGATCATTAGAAGCGGGAAAGGACGTAGTGCTGGGAACGGGATAGAATTCGGACATGGTTCTTTTTGGAATAAACCAACTATAATTCACTTGAAGTGATTTTGGGAAACCATAGAAAACCGAAATCTGGATTGCCGGACGGGGATTTGAATCCGCATCCTCCCGGATGCGAGAAAGGCGATGGTAGATTTCTTTCCAATTCTTTGCACATGATTTCTTTGTTGAACAGGAATATATCCCTATACAAATAAAAGAAAGAAAGAAAAAAAAAATCATCGCGATACATGAAAGTCTGTCGTGATAGTTGATACCATTTTAATGTGTTGCTAAGTGTTGGGGTGTTGAGTGTGTTGGATCGCGGCTGCTGAGTCGTGCTGACCTCAGCCTTGCTGAGCGTGGTCGAGTGTCTCGCCTGCCGTGTGGCTGCTACAAAGCTAATAAAGGACTCTGCCCCGATAAGGCCCATCCTCACTCGCTAGCAGCCTTTTATCCTTGGCCTCTGCGGTGCTTAAGCCAGTAGGCTGGGCTCCCAATAGGTTTAACAGGAATACGACGGATCAACAGTCAAAACTTTATTCTCTTAATACACTGGATATTAACATTCCATACTCCCTACGTATAACTTAACCTAGCAATAGTACATAGACTGCACAAATTTCGAATTTTTATAGAGCTTTAATCTGAAGTACCCTACAGTAGTTTTCGTTCTTTCAGTCGTAATGTCAGTGCTGCTTTTCATTTTAATGTTTAAATTATTTTGTAATGAATTTCTTTTAGTGTTTAAATCAATTATGAGATATATTTGGGAACAAAAAAGTGTGGATGGTAGTGGCTGGTTGGCGGAAGCAGAATTTTAGGATGTTCGACAGGGAAGATAAGCGCACTGAACTTGTAGCAGAAGCGGATCGCAAAAAGAACGAGTCAAGAAGTGATTTGAAAGATTATTGTATCAAGATGAATAGGATATTTTTTGTCTATAAATAGGATTCAATTAAAGGAATAGTACGATCAGTGATGTAAATTGTAAGAGCAGCGAAATTAAAGAATTCTTTTTAATGCTAGTTGACTTCTCTTGAATTATTGCAATTACTAGTTCTTCAAAGATGCGTAAAAAACGACAGGTATAACTTGTGATGGTAGATGGAATTTGTTAGGGAAAAGCTTCTAAGGATAAACACTGATATATTTCGTGATATGAAAAAACTGATTAATTTCTCGCAGTATTTGGTTTAGATGTTTTTAAATAATTGTATTTGACTTTAAATGATGGAACTTTTGTTGTTATTAATAAAGTATTATTGTTATGAAGTAAAGTATAATTTCAGAAACGAATAACAATTATTTATTTGATTGATATATTTCGCGATTTCCTACGTTTTGTGTAAACTTTCTTGTGAGGTTGTAATAAACTTCCCTGTTTCTTATTTTCTGTAACAAAAATTCTTAGTTTATGTTGTAAGCTGGTTTTAATAACTGATACAGAGGAATAGAGCGTAAACTACGAATGCTCTTCTGCTTACATGAATTTCTGCATCTAGTCGACGAAAATAAACAAAAAGCAACTGCCTTTTAGCTAGCATTGTAGTTAAAAACTAAAATTCGAAATTTACACTTCCTTTTAACAGGATAAGCGCAAATAAAGGCAATGCTGTTATTCATTTGAAATTTTCTAGTTAGCAAGCAGCGCTATTGTGGCAGCTGGTGTAACTAACAGTTCGTGTATCATCGGACTAGCCGAAGATTACCGAGTTATACGGTTGACTTGAAGCCTCTAGGTTCAACGCATTTTATTAAAATGGATTAGTAAAGTTACTGTGCGATGATATTCTTGTGATTGGCGTTTTGATGACTAGATGTCCAGTACATGTCTGTGGTTTTCTTATTCAAATTTTCACTATTTAGTGTGAGCTACAGATAACAATAACCTAAACTTTTCAGAAATAATTTCATAATGCTTGAGATAGCAACGAACTATCACGCCTTCTCTTTAACATGCACTGTTTTTAGTGAAGTTCTGTACATAGGAGCCTAATTAAATTTTTTGGAATTAATTAGTTTGCATAAGGTACAGGCATGGTGCCATAACATTAGTTTGATTCTGTCTGATGCCCCTTCTTGAAATTTAAAGACGTAACTTTATTTATGAGAACAAGCCGAAGATTTGTAATACCGCTGAGAATGACATTAATACTATAATATTTAGTTACACTTTGCTATCCCCACAGACCCGGCGTTCGCCGATTAGAGTTTCTATTGATTTGACAGTGGTCCGCTATCTTGGACAGTGGCACAGTCAACTTCTATCTTGGTAACCCTGTAGCAGCGTGGAAACGTTGAGCTTCGGCCTGTGAATTGGTTGTTTGAATCTGGTTTCAGGCTCATTTCTTCATTTATTTGAGCTAGTTTCTATTTTACAACTCATATCAACATCTATAAAATCCTAAATGCCCTGCTGTCCATTTTCCGCCGATATTTTTAATCCTTTCCTATTACTATCTGTCATCAACTGTTTTATCTAATATTCTCTAGGAAACGGCAATCAATAAAACAATGGAAGCGCTTAAGATGCACTGATTTCATCTTCATACTGTTAAATTCAACAAATGTAATGTAAAAACAGATACCAGCTTAACAAGACCAAATAACTTTTTATGACTGTGAAACGAAACCGTGTTACTTTTAAGTTTGAAAATAATTCAAATTTCATGTTTTTTTTTATTTTAAAAAATTACCTTGAAAACAGCCTTTGGCACGTTATAGATTAATTTCTTATGTCGAGCGTATAAACGTTTATGAAATTCAAGCCTTAGATTTTATTTTGGTAATTGTTTTGTAATTCATTTACACTAATTTCTTATTTCCAACAGAGCATGAGAAGACATAAAAAAAGGAAATAATAAACCGAGGTGACTAAAATATTCTGATGAAGGTACTTGTTTGTTTGTTCTAAAAAGCAGCCGAATGTGAAATTATACAGGGTATGAAGACTGCAACATGGACATATTCGTTTTATCAAGTAAACCATTTTATTTTAAATTCATACCTTTGCGCCGTCTGTACCAACGATCCCTTCCACGTATATATTTTGACGGGATACTGCAGACGTCTTGCGGCGAAGATAGAACCATAGTCAGGCACCGAAACGTCGCCTCTTATGGACGCGCTCTCCCGGTGGAAAGCTCGAGAAGATATTATTCATCTGATTCACCGAGAAAGCCTACATTCTTTCATCAATACTGGAATATTCCTCTTAAGCCAGTTGCGGGTAAGCCGGACAAAGCAGCGCATTTGCTGGAGTGCTAAGAGTGGTCGCCAGTTCCAGTCAAGCCGGGATATGTCGGAGATCTCGGTACTAGTATGTGGTATGAAAACCGCATTCCGGCGCTGCAAGCGGTTGCACCGTACCTTCACCTTCGAAACAGAAATTATAAATTAAGTAAATAACGATTTCAGTTCAAGTTTTAGGTCCATTTTATTCAGCAAGCTTACTGGATTAGATGAGTAGTGTCAGCTTGGAACTATGATAAAAATTCAAAAGTTGTATTCTGGCAGTACGGACTAAATAGGAAAACACCAAACACTTGCAGAAAGTTTATCGTATCCGTTTTATCCTAATTCATAACTTACCATAAATAGTTTAGTACCCCAAGCTGTAAGTTTAATTATATACTTTAATTATATGCTCCAGTCAATACCGTCGCGACAGATCGATTTTCCATCTGACAGAACCAATGAAGAACTGATAAAACTTTTCCGCCTTCACGCCGCGATACAGTATCATCTATCGCCGTTCCCTGTATCTTTTTTTTTTTTTTTTTACTACTTTACGTCTCTCAACAGCGAGATCTTTAGAGACGGGAAAGGATGGGGGAAAGGATGGGGGAAAGGATGGGGGAAAGGAATGGGAAGGAATTCGGCCATGGCCTTTTTAAGGAAGCATCCCGGCATTTGCCTGGAGTGATTTGGGAAACCATGGAAAACCAAATCTGGATGCCCGGATGGGGATTCGAACCGCCGCGCCGTCCTCCCGAATGCGAGGCCAGAACCACCAGATACACCACCACGCTCGGTCCCTGTATCGTACTCTGAAACGTTAGGAAATACTGGACAAATGACGTGATAATTTCGTACTTAGCGTCTGACAGTGATTTGGTACACTAAATACAATGATAAATAAATTCTCATAAGACCCCACATAGAATACTGATACTGCGCTTGTTGATTATCCTGCTTAATCGACCAAATATATTCTGCTTTCGCGACCGTCGCTCCTTATATTGTCAGTGCTCTGCTTGTGCTATCCGTACAAGGAGCCTCCTCCAGAGCCACATTTGCATGTCACATGGACTGAACACCTGTCTGTGAGTTGAAAATTGAATTAAATGCTGTAAATGCAATATACGGATTCGTTCCCGTGTCACGAAGCCTGAAACATAATGAAGCATACATAACTAGTTAAAAATTAATATTGCCAGTTGTATCATTCAATTATTAACTGAAATAAAAAATACCATTCATCCACCAATGTTTTCAATTTATAGTTGCTCAAAGTTGGCTTACATGAGGTAATGAACTGTGTATAAATATAACATAATAGCTAAATTTATGATAATTAGTAGGGTTATGTAACACAACTGGCAGTTGTGAGCGGACGTGCGGTGATTCTCAACCTCGCAACCTGCTATTGTTTTCGGCGTTCAGATTGATCCAGTGTTTCGCAACCCAAGTAAACAAGGTGTCGTACGGTAATTCGCAATCCGGAAAACCCGGAAAAGGTAAACACGGGATCATAGTTCTGTTTGCCTGTCTGCTCTTTATAACAATATCACACAACGTAAGTTATCAGTTTTCACCATGTTGTCTCCAATAGTACATATGTTGAGCAAACTATCAACGGCGATACTAGTCGAAAAGTGTCATTTTTTTTTAAAAAAAAAAAAACAAACATCCTACGTTAATAATGCAAGTCGCACAAAAGAACGGTGTAAAATGTTGGTGACGACTAACAGTGCCGTGAGTGGCATAGTGAAAATATGTGGATCCCACAACCATGATGTTCTAAGTGGTAGTGAAACCGTTTATGTTCGTTGAGGGGGTGCTCATTTGATATAGCACTGTCGTGGTACGGAAAAATTAAAAAATTAAAACTGGGAAGAGTCGGCCGTGAATATTTGAGCAAGGATTCTGAGGTGGGAGAATGGTTCAAATGGTTTTTCGATTTACAGCATGTTGCACCGTGCGAAGTTCCTGAAACATTTTCCCTGAATGTGTGAAATTCACCAACTATTTACTACAACGTTATAATATACTGTTGTGCCCCTTTCCTCCTGAAATTTGGGCTTCATGTGAACTGCAACCTCCTCGCACAATCAATCGTCCTGAATTGTTCCATTTACATTATAATTCGCAATTTTGTAACGTCCACCAGAATATTTGGCTAATACTAAATGTACTGCGAGACATCCATAGGAAAATATGGTAAAAAGTAATCGCACAAGGGACTCACATTATCGCCCATGCATGTTAGTAACCAACAAAAACTCAGAATTAATTAAACAATTTAAAGAATTTAAAGACTGTATGATTGACAACCTCACGTTCGTAAAAGAAATGGGTATTTCATCCTGAGGTATATCAGATCCTTAGTTTATATTATGATGTTTTATTGACTGTTTGCGTGGTTCTCGACAATTGAATAAATTTTTGAGGAAATAAAAAAAAATGTTTTATTTTACCTGCTTCACAGGTTGCGAAACACCGATATCGACTTTTAGGACGTGGGTTGCGAAAAACCGGATGTTTTAATCGGCGGTAACAGTCCTAGGTTGCGAATCACCGAACACCGGCTGTAAACACACGGCTAAGGTGATTTGTCTGGTGGAAACTGAGGGTCTAACTTTAAGTGAACCTGCGTAACTAGTCCCTGCGTTCGAAAATTATGCATCAAGCATGAAATATTTACTAGTATCGTCTTCCGGATAGTGTCAAAACTGGCGACTGAGGAACCTTTTTGTCATAACTGTTGTTTTATACCTGCATTATTTTTGAAACTTTTATTAAGTTTATAGGGTTCCGCCGTTTTTCCGCTTGTCACTGTCGTCTAGCTCGTAAACGAAATAAACTTCAGATTATAATCTAGCTGAATTATAAAGGAGTAATTATTGAAGTAAAACTTCTTTGGGCGCTGTGGGGAGCAATTTGTTAGCTATGCGCATACGCACTTAAATAGTAAAAGCTTAAATTGTATTAATACCCACTGAAAATCACATTACATAGCTAGACATGCTCAAGTATTTTTAGTAGCTTTATTATTTATTTATATTCGTTCGATGTAGATGATTTCATTATATTCTCTGACTGGTTTTATAGAAAGAAAAGATATATGCAATCACGTTCATATCGTGATACAGTTATTATGTATTAATGCACGAGCGATAAAATTCATTTTTATGCAAAAATATTAACATTCATCTTAATAATATAGGGAATGTGTTATTTAAGCTTTTAAAAGAGATATTTAAGTTATGAGCCTACGAGTCAGAAATCTGCGTAAAACCGCTTCGAAAATAGTTATCAACGAAATTTTTGCACGCTGACACATGTACGAATAATTTTAGTGACCTTTTTTATGAGCCAGAAATCTGCATTCAACTCGTCATGTTTTAAGGGCATAGAAACTAGTTTTTAAAGAAAATTTATTGTAAAAAGAGTTATCAGATAATTTTGTCCAAGATGTTTTCAGATTCAATTAATTCCAAAATCTAAATACTAAATAGAGGAAATGTGTTATTTAAGCTATTAAAAAATATTTAAGTTCTGAGCCTACGAGACAGAAATCTGCGTTAAACCGGCTTCGAAAATAGTTATCAACGAAATTTTTGCACGCTGACACATGTACGAATAATTTTAGTGACCTTTTTTATGAGCCAGAAATTTGCATTCAACTCGTCATATTTTAAGGGCATGGAAACTAGTTTTTAAAGAAAATTTATTGTAAAAATAGTTATCAGTTAATTTTGTCCAAGATGTTTTCAGATACAATTAACTCCAAAATCTAAATACTAAATACAGACTAAGGCTAGATACAACAGTCTATAATACAGCGAAGCGTGCTTTAATTTTTTATTACATTTAATGTCTACAAGAGCAACTTGGGCGAAGTTTGTATTTATTGTACAAATGCAATCATTCGTCCACTCGAGTGCGAAAGGAAAATAAAAAAATACACAGAAAAATACAAAAAAGTTTCACTCCACGCACTGACACACGCACTAGTCTTTTATTTTCCGCCCCAACGTGTGGGGTATTGATGTTCAGAGATCACCGAATAGAGGAATCAGACACTGTTTTCCTTTTTTTTTCATTGAAAAATAAAGACATGTGTGACAATCTAGGTTGATAATTTCTTTTATCATTTTGGAAGCGGATCTGTCTCAAAAATTTATCCCGAAGATGGACTGGAAATGTTGGTATATGCTTCCTCCACTGACTAAAAAACTACTGGGCCAATTTACGAACGGTTTTCCCCCCAAAATGGTCCGCGTTGTCTGGAGAAGATTTTAAGTTATCAAAATTCTAGATCTGACGAGTTGAAAGAAAACCATCAATCACCCACAGGAAGAATTGGTTCAGTGCATTTGCCTGGTGGCACTGGAAAAATATTTCGATGGTACTGGCAACCTTACGTGAACGCATTAACGTGGTTTAAAGTTATTGAAACCTCCGTCTGACTGGTAGAAGGAAACAACGAATGACAAGAAGAATTGGTTCAAGTCATAAAAATAATATTGTTTATGTAAATATCTAATTTTAAGTAAATACAAGCATTGATATCATACTTTCAACTGTATTCATTTAAAGTATATAGATCCAGAAATAGCGAAGCACTGCTGGGCCAACTAGTGTCCTATATTTAAACAATAGACACTAGAAACTCTTACATGTAAGATACTTTGTAAGTCGTGAGTAAATTATGTTAAAGTTTTTACTTTGAGGTTACATTGTGGTATGTTATTATAATCATATTAAAAGTTCTCAAAATTCGCAGCGTATTGCATTCTAAAATATTTAGAATAAATCTGATCGTAACTTAAAAATAGCATTAACAACACGAACGTTGGGGAGCCGTAAAGCAGACTCCACTTTCCAACCCAGAAATGTATCAGGGTTTATTTTTGTGATAAGCGATTCGTGTCTGGTCTACCACATAGTAGATGCTAGTAGACCAGCAGAGGACGGAACCTCATATACTGTGCGCCCGATTTTTTACTATTACCTTTTCTAGCTTTATAATTAAACTCTATCAGTATTTATGAATTATATATTACTTACGCATAGAAAATTTTTGGGCTATAATGTCTAATGGAGTTGTAAGGAATTTCCCCAGAAGGTGAATGCCTAAAGATGTAGAAAGCGAAAATTTATAATTTTATAATGTTCTTGTTCCCATTGAAATACTGATGTTACAATTATTTCAGGATATTAAGCTATGAATTAACTGAGCATCAAATTAGTGGCATTGATTAGATTAATATATTCCCATCATGCACCATTTAAAAACTACTATTAGTTTTATTCTAATTTCTTATGTTGACAAAAGACATAAAGTATAGTAGTGACCAAGGACCATTAAGAACATCTAACTGTCGTGCGACAATAATCTTGTTATAATGAAAGTTAGTAAAATAACCTTGAATGAAAGTTACAACTGTTTTACATCTAGTTTAAATTAACGATGCTAAGGATTCTACGTACTTGTATAAATGACTAGAATCTTCGTACTGATTCATCGGCGCAGGCATTGAAACGCGCAATAATCGGTTTTTCTTTTGCTCTTCTTCTAAAGCATGAAAAATGAAAGCAGGAATCTTATGCCGTAAATTGAATTCTACAATTTCGTCACGCTTATCGGACTCTTAATCTTTGATTTACTGGTTTGGTTAGCGTTTTCAGAGTATTATAAGTTATAACGCAACATATTTAAAAAAGCTGAATAAATAAATAATCGAAAAAAATAAAAAATAAAAAAAATTAACAGACTCCAGAGGATGAATTGTCTTATCTGCGTTGAGTGCAATCTTTGGTATCTCGTAAAGGAGTGTTCATCTGAGGTACAATGTGATTTCTGGCTCCTATTTGTTCTCGGTACTAACGAATTATAATATTTTGCTCCATTCCCTGTCACGTAGAGCCATAAGATATAGCGCAGATTATAAGCTGCAACATAAGCTTACAAACTGTAAAAATTCCGTTCATATTGGTTTAGCAGTTTTAGAGCGATACGTGGTCAAAGGAACAGATGTATAATAGAATAAGTAAGTGTTGTTAGCAAATCAAACGAGGCGCATCGAATGGGTTGTTAAACAGATCTATAAACATTACAATATCAAATACAGTAGTTTGAGAAGGTGCAAAGGAAAGCAGCCAAGTTTGTGGAAATTATCTCAGAACACATAGCCCTGTAAGCAGTTTGAGCGAACAGGCTCGCAGATTTTGTTTATAGTCGTGTAAATCTAAGATATCCAACCACACCTTAAAGTAGAACTTATCACTGGCCGTCGCTGCGTAATAACATTTAAAAAATTTCCACGCTTATGTAACGGTCGCTGTTCTGAAGGAATTAACCTCGTAGACGTATTCAGATCAGAACGATTTCTGTTAAAGTGTTATAAAAAGGCTGGAAAAGCAGAAACCTGAAAAACACTACTGTATTTCGGTGTTCTGTTAGTCGTGGAAACACAGAGCACCGCAGTAATGGTGACATTAGAGCGTACTCAGCAAACAGCGACGCTCTGTTTACAAAGCGCAATGGTCGGACACTTGCAAACAGCTTTCTTCGTATTTTTTCGGGCGGCGGCTTTGGCCGGAAATTTCCGCCTCATGCGGCGCACTGCTTTGCGAACGTGCTCAACAAGCTGCCCGAAAAGCTGGGAACAGAGTGCAGAAAGGTGTGGGCTCCACAAAAATATTTGTCTATCCATCGTGATAAAAAAACAAACAGACAATGACAGCACCTTTTTCCTCTTCCTAGTCTGACGCGAATGGATGCTGATGGGTGGGACTATGTATGAACAACGAAAGAAATATCGCTGCTTTCTTCAACACAGTATGAAATAATTTGTCAAAATATTGTTTGAAACAAGAAGCACTGAACGAAACGTTGTACGTACAAACGGTACTTATGTGAAAATATTGTATTTTACTTCCACCGAAGAAGTTAATAACAACCTGCAGAAGTCACAGTTTGTATACTTGAACAACCGCACGTGTTTAATGAAACCAAGAAAAGTAATTAATTAAAACATTTTCTTTGATTTCTACGAATAAAAATAAAGGAAATCTTAAAAAATTTATTCCTGCAGAAAATTAATAGTAGGTATTAAAAAGTTAAGAAAACTTCAACCTAAATTCAATTTTTTTGTGCTTCTATTTTAACCGACAAGCACTACGTTAAACGGAGAAACTATCAAATTGGTTAGTTCAGAGGCTTTTAAATAGTTGGGGGCTAACTTTCTTTCCAGAAGCATATTTTAAATCTTAATCTCCTGAATTCAACATAATTAACTGAAAAAGGAAATATTTTCGTATACTTCCATCAAATGTGGAGTAAATGATAGCTGCAGATAAACAGATTACACTTTAACCGAGCGTGGAAGGTGAGCGGTAACGCTCTAGTCTCGCATTTACGAGGACATGGGCTGGAATTCCAGTCCTACCATCAAGATTCCGGTTTTCCATGGTTTCCAGAAATTACTCCAGGCGAGTACTGGGATGGTTACTTCAAAATACCATGGCCGAATACTTTCCTTTTCCTTTCCCCTTTACCTTTCCCTCCTTCAATAACATCGGACCGAGCGTGATGGGTGAGTGTTAACGCTCTGGCCTCGCATTTGGGAGGACACCTGTTCGAATCACCACACGAGCATCAGAGTATGGATTTTCCATGGTTTCCCCAAATCACTCCTGGCGAATGCTGGGATGCTTCCTTTATAAGCCCATGGCTGAATTCCTTCCCCGTTCCTTGCCTCCAGTACTTTCCCGCCTCTAATGACCTCGACGTCGACGAGGCGTAAAGCCATAAGCAAGAAGAAGAATGATATAATTTTGTAATGTTTACGCCTGAATGATTGTAAATTAACTGATACATCTTTAATAATTTAAATCAGAGTGCAGATTGTAAATGAACTGATATATCTTTAATGGTTTAGGTCGGAGTGTTAGGTTAACTTGTAATCACAAGTTTCTCACTACGCTGGACAATTATCATGGTATAACGGGAGACTCGTGACAAAAAAGCTGGTAACAATTCTATTCTTAACTATTACTTTCTACACATCTGAGGAAAAAGACGAATGTTATACTGCATAGAATTTAAAGATAAAATTTGTAGAGAGCAAATGTAGGTGGGTGCAGGATAGGGGGAAGATGGGGGTGTAGGGAAATTGCCACCGGAGCCTGTGCTCCATTGCTATTAAATTAATTATTATTAGTATACTCCTGCACCAATGATACTCCAGGATTAATTTTTCTGATGTCTATTGAAATAACGAAACTAACTAAGAAAATTGAAGTTCTCTTTCTCTTTTCAGTTAACCAAAATAGCTACTTTTTATATGATCTACTGTTGCCTTTTTTGGAGTCATCTCGTTTCGTTTCGTTCTGCTCCAACCAGCTGTGGATCTGCTCTTTGCAGAGTTATACCTGCGTCTACCGGTTGTATTTCAGCGCTGCAATTCCGTACCATCCTTGGTGTAGTATCTTTATCTCTGTCCATCTTTTCTCCAATTCAATTGGTTCTGCGTAGAATGATTTCTTTTAGTGTCCCGATTCTTCTTGCAGTGAGATCTAAGACCTATTGGTAGCTTTTGACCTATTAATTCTTTTGAAATTCATAAGTCCTGGTCACGCTTGCCATGTCATATGACAATTAGTAATGATGCTCCATTCGCTCGAATCTTGTCATCTGACTGATTATGATGTACAATTTTTGATTAAGTTTATGTAATCAGACTCCATAAATATGCTTTAATTATTTATTTGCAATGCTGCTCTCAAGCAACATCACATAATATGCTTCATATGTAACTTTTTGACACCACATGCCTCTGCTGGCAATGTGGAACTCAGGCAACATGTTCTTTGTGTATTTTCGCAGTGAAATCTTTTTTTTTAGTTCCACCAATTTATAGTGGGTTGAGTTTATGTAAGGTGCCGTTTGTGCAAGTCCAACTTGTTGAGTTGTTCTTGCAAGAACACGATGCGTTATGTACAGAAATGAAGGTATTGGCTAAACCAGAAGGATTTTTGCCGCTGATAGTCCGATAAATTGTGGAAATATTTAAACATCCAACGACCTTAAACAGAGAGGAGGCTACAGACAGAGTGAATGGAAATGACTTTGGATAACCATGCAAACGGCGAACTGAAAACCCTAACAAACAACATTAATGATCGTATCACGAAACGTAATATCTCTGGTTATGTCTGGCTGGTCTGTTTTCGGTAACAACCAAAATACCTGATCGCTAATTATAGTATGAATTTACAGTTGCTAAACCGGTAAAAAAATTTTATTACGTATTAAAGCATAATAATTGGAGAAAATTCGTATTCGAGCTCAAGATCTGGTAGATCCCAATTCGTTTAAATAGACTACTGAAAGTAAAAAAAAAGGTAATATGAAGATCAAAAGTGTCTAGTATGATAATAAAGGGGAGTGTTTACAACTGTTTTCACTTCTGGCGTCTCCCTCTCTTGGGAAGACTACCTTTTCGAATGGCAGCCGCGGCTCTGTTGGAGAATGGTAATTCGTAGACTAGGCCTTTCACAGGAGATGTGTTAATTCACACGGAAACAAATATGCAAGTCCTCTGTAAACATAGCGTAAGATGGCTTGTAACTTAATTTGATTGGTATAGAATGTATTACGGTGCCAGAGAAACACATCTAAACATTTTGAAATAAGGATATAAAATGTACCGAATTTTACGGTTGGAAGGGAAGTGTGATTTTACTGTTGAATTTGTCGGGATAAGTTGTTTTAAACAAAAGATAAAGCAAATTTTGACCAGATTTATCGGAAAGGATGCGGCTTGGCAAAGCCTAATTTTGAATGTGTTTTAGCGAACTTGTATTACGCACACTGACAGCGAATACTGAAGCACAGAAATAAGATGCCAAAGAACAATCATTTCTTCTACGTACAAACAAGATATGGAAGCACAGGAGTGGAATATAATAAATAAAAATATATTCTTTGACACTCACGTCGTTACAAATTTCAGGAAACAGATATAGATGTAAATGTGCAGTACTTATGGATATGGCCACTGAAGTATTCCGTTTAAAAATCGCAGTGTTTCTACGTCATCTGTCCATGGATCTTCTAAACGTTTTGATTGTAGCATTAAAGAATTACAGAGGGCATTGATGTCGTCCCTACCACGAATCTCATTCCTAAGCGCGGGCCTCTTTGGTTTCTTGGCGTACGTAGTCATTTACGACTGAATATTGTTTCATAGCTTATATTCAATGAGCGAATGACAAATGGTTATAAGCACAGTACAGGGGCACTAAAGGTTCTTATTCAGTAAAGTCTTTAATAATAATTTATATTTGCTCCATAAGAAATGATCTTCTTAATATATATATATATTTGTAGATTTTCTGGTCCATAAACAAAATATATACTTTGTCACACATTGTTATTAAAGTTTCCCTATATCTGCGGTATTAGAGCATAACTAATCTATGTTTTATACACACCGCACAACAGGTATGGATCATCTTTTATTACTTTCTGTATATAGGATGATTTTTTAGTAGAAGAATTGAAACAGTGAAATATAATTATTACAGAAATTCAATCATTTTACTTGTTTGTTTACAAAAATATTTCATACAACATTAAGCGACTGAGTTCAATAAGATATTATAAATTCAATGTGGAAATGACGAAACAGTTTTTTTCTTCACTCCTCTATTTAGGCACTAAGGTACGCCGTTCAGAAATTAGGTTTATATGCCCACTAACTCCAAACGAAAAATAATTGTTTACAATTTTAACTCAGAATGCTCTATAGTACGTAATAAATATTTCTTATGGTTTGGATAGGCAAGAGATGATCTTAAGGGCAGCGCCTTCTTCGTATATTTATTTCAGTTCCTCATCTTTAATTTGTGTTCAATTAGCAGTAGCATATTGAATGATGAATTACAAATACGAGGCTCAGCTACAAGATTAATTTATTTCTGGGTAAAATGCCAGGAAGCTTTAAAATCTAGAAGATGCCGTTCTGACAGGGCTAGTACCTGCTAAAAAAAGCAGTATATTATTTGCATGATTAAGATAATAACAGAATATGCAAATCATCTGGAAATTGAGGACCAAGTCGACCTTAGTAATAACATGAAAAATAGCTACTTTTTTGCTTGTAGCTTTAGGCCTCGTCGATGTTGAGGTTATTAGAGACGGGAAAGGACTGGGGGCAAGGAACGGAAAGGAATTCGGCCATGGCCTTTGGAAGAAACCAACCCGAAATTCGGCTAGAGTGATTTGGGGAAGCCATAAAAAAAACAAATCTGGACGGCCGGACAGGGATTCGGACCTGCGTCCTCCCGAATGCGAGGGCAGAGCGTTATCGCTCACCCGCCACGCTCGCTATCAATAGTCACGGTTTTACACTTCTTCTGTTGTCTTGTCAGGCTTCAATAACCAGTTTACGGTCAACCTGGTTATCTCAACAATAAAGATCATCAATCAGTGTCAAAATTATACAAGCTCTGATTATGGAGCAATTATTTTCATAATTTACAGCTTTCTGCCTGATAAGGCAAACTGATTCGATAACATGATTTCACGATCATTCACACCACATAATCGGGCGCATTCACAATTGTACTTTATGATGTGAATGAGTGAAACAGTTCCCTTCAAATGAATGTAAGAAGTAAATCTGTTAGTATTGTACGGCGAATGATAAGACATGGTCATTTCTTTACACCTAAAAGACATTACTTAGTTGCAATACCTGCTGAATAAGGTCAAGTAATGCATAACTATTACCGCTTTCTCGTTTCATTACACAATCAACTCGTGCTCGCATTCAGTTCAATGAATTATTTAATCGGCAACTAGAGTTTTTTTGGTCGCAGGCTGTTATTAGATACATTGTAATATAACAATCATCGATATTTGATTTATTTAGTTACATACGCATTTTTCTATTGTGCTTTCTTGTACAAAATATGACATATTTAAAAGAAAATTGGTAGCCAACTGTTTAAAATTTTTGGGGCATAAAACAGGTACGTTTGGTTACAATCGTCCAACGCAAGTTAAAGTTCAAAATTGTTATTTAATTTAAGAAAATTTTAAATGTTACTGAACGTAATGATACATAAAACTACTATCAAATATTCACGAATATCATTTCCACGTACTAAAAATTAAATTATTTTTTATATATATTGAATTCTTATTTCAGTGTTAAATTTTTCTGAATTTCTTTATTTCGATTTACAAACCGAGTTTTTTATGCGTGTGTAACGTGCATACTCATTAATGTTACTGTCAGTGATGATTTGAAATATTTTTTAATTGAAAAACAATTAATGTTCTTAATGTAAACTATGGTTTTTTTTTTGCTTAAAATGACAAAAATAAAGAATAAGGCAATAACTATTGTGTTATCCACTGTTAAATGAAACATTTTCACCACAGGGGGTAATCTGAAATGAGATTTTATTGTTATCTATAAGTTTTTGCTGTAATTCCTTAACTGAAACAGAATAAATGAAATTTTATTGGTATATAAGTGTGAATTTTTATTCTCAACTTATTAGACAATACATCAGCCAAATTCTTTACATAAATGAAGCAGTTTGAGTCTTTGAGACGTTCTTTGAGAACTTCGTATACAGGTTTACTTAAGATTAATTATATTAGATAAAAATAAATTACAAACGATACAGGTCACTCACAGCAGCGTACATGATGGTTAAATCATCTCTGGCTTCTTTAACAATGTCACTGGCTCGATGTGCAAAGATATATATTCCTATACCTAGCTGATTTTATTACAAACTTAAAGAGATTCTGCTACATTACCATTTCCTTTACAAAAGAAAGTTAATATAAAATTTAGGAACTAAACTGTGTCGATAAAGTAACCTAATCTTGATGTAGAAGAAGGAAGATGATATAAAATTAGTTATGATATCTGATATAGTTCACATTTCTCTGGAAACGAATTCCCGTATTGGATTTATTGTATGTTTCCCAGTCTCTACTCTCGCTATTCTGTTAATACCAAATAGTCCCCCGCTCTCTGTTTCACATTAACATTTTTTGTCCTCTACACATCTTCTCTTTTACTACATCCTATACGAGGAAAAAATTAACCACGAGTGTCGTACAACATTTCCACAACCTGTTCATTTCATACTTTACTGCCTACATAGTTGTCAAAAATAGAGAGAGCCAACATTCAAATTTACCAAAGTTACTTATTTTTTCTGACACCTTGACCTGTGTATGATATTTAAAGGTAAAGCTTCTTCTAGTGTTGATATTAAATTGATTTTTGTTGATAGCTTGTAATATTATTTCTAAAACAACAAAATTACTACCTTAATTTTAGTAAATCTGCTTCAGTATGTTTTAATCTTTAATGTCGTCATTTCTGTTACATTTTATAAGTTTTGTTTGTTCATTGAACTAATTAATTTGTGCACACTTAACAGCACGTAGCAAGATATCATCGAACCATAATGTTACCTTCCCTTTGTATCTTTCCGCCAATCTAAAATTTGTCTTTTGCTTCCCTCATTGCTTCGTTTAGATATAAACTGAATGTCTATTGTGTCAGAATGACTGTTGATTGACTCACGGGATTCTGTAATATGCGCCTGGCTTTTAATATTTCAAAAATATTTTCTCCTTATGATTTAAGAAGTTTTAATTTTGAAAATCATGATTTGGTTAATACTGGTAACTACAATTTTATAAGACAAATGTGTCCGGTTGACTTATTTAAGTTACTGCGTTTTTATTAGCATGATTAGTTTTAAAAGTAGCGTATTTTGGGTATCCCCGAGATTACTGCCAGATGGTATGAAGCCTGGCGTGTTTTGCAGGTTGCAGCCGTGGTGGCGTTGCGTGCGGGCGACCCGCGGTTCCTGGAAAAGACACCAGGTTGCGTGTCGGATGAGTCACGGGGCTTCGACCGCGCAACCCACAGCTATATTGCTGCTCATTTTTTTAATGTCCAATCATATTGTAAGCGAAAAGATTGATGTAGCTACTGAAACAGCTATATACTCAGCGATATTTTATCCTGAAAAACGGGTAAGCGTCGTAATCTCGAGAATTATTGCGACTTCTATTTGCACCCATAATGTATGTTTGAACTTCTGTCTGTCTTTGATACATAACTGCAATCATGATAGTTTGAACATCACTCATTTCTTATCTGATTTCTTGAAAAGCAAATTAAGCCGCGTGTTTTTTTTGCATGGAATTGATTAGATTTTAATGTTGATGGATGTTTTATGGTGGTGTGGCTGTCCTGTCGTTGCCAGGACAGCTGGATAATACGCTGAAAACAACTCCGTGCTAGAAAGTCTGCATTAGGGTAGGCACGATTATTCCTTTAAAACGTTTAGGAATAATTTCCGTAAAAGATTGTTGACACGAAATCCAATCGAAATACAAGATAGTTGTGGACAACTTTCCTTTTAGCTACTTCAGAAACTGGCTGCGAAATAGAACAATACAACGCTTGTATAATAAGTTTCGTATATCAGTTATTAGGCGCTAAATATAACTGAATATATAAACATTTATTGACTCTAAGCTTTGGACAACTATGACGTATTGCAAGATATTTCAGTTATGCTCTATGTTGGTCAGTTGTGACATTTATCATGACTGCGAAGTTGCTAACGTGATTTTAAATATCACAACAAAATTCTGTAACTCTAAAAACGTTGAATGTAATGCATAAACGTATGTTTGCACATATGATAACACATTAGCAACAATAAGAAGGAATCTACTACCATAGTAAAACTGCGAAGGAAAAAATGACTAGTAGCCGTAAGACTAAAACATTTTTTTGTTTTTGTTTGTTTAGAATTTTTGTGCTTGTTTGTCTGTTTTTGTTAGATTTTGATGCTGTTTTCACTCTTTGAATTCTGACACAGGGAATGCCTCATCTCACTACGACTGTTAACAGTTGATAGCTGATATTTAAGCCAAAATCTTAGGTACTACATATCATCGCGCTTCGAGACATGTGGATTGAACAGAAAATCTGATCAATATGTTAAGAAACAATACACATTTCATTTAAATAAACTGCTGAAAATAACAGGAATATGAAGTACTTAATTTAAAAAATCTAAAATATATTTAGTTTTTTTTTGGGTTGATATTAAAAGCAGCAACCAGTCACAATTTGTTGTTATTGTATTTATTAACCATTACCGGTTTCGAGCAAAATGCTCATCATCAGATGGTTTGCATTTTAATGTATTCAAATATGCAGCTGTAGAATGCGACCGTGCGTCGTTAGATAGTTGAATGTTTTTGAAAATGAAGGATATGATGAATTATTAAACAAACAAATACTTCACTATTATAAGATTCTGAAAAGATCTTATGAGCACACTAGAAAGTTGCTTCTGTATTTACAGATGTAGCAAAGATGTTGAAACATCTTTGTTACATCTAGCATCTTCATGGGTGTGCCGCCGAATTGTATTGTAAAAGCACAATGTTTCTACGGGTGACTCCGCCTTCATTTTTTTTTTTTTTTTTTTAAAATGATGGATTCGTATCTGATGGAGACATTGCAGTTAACCGTCGAAACATAGTATTTTTAAAACACAATCTGGCGGTACACCCGTGAAAATTTCGTTGCTATAATAAACGGGGAAAGTCCCCGTTCTTACAGCTACTTTTTTTACTTGTATTTAGTTTCAATAGTTCAATAGTGTGGCAGATGGCAGCCACACGTAGTGGTATAAGGTTTAAACCGAAAGATGATGTTGTGTAATACATGATATTTATTCGATATATCGGGGTCGTCAGTTTCGTATTATCGAGTTTACTTTTTTTTTTTTTTATTTATGGCTTTATGCCTCGTAGACGTCGAGGTCATTAGAGGCGGGATGGAACTGGGGACAAGGAATAAAAAGGAACTCGGCCATAGCCTTTTGAAGGAAGCATACCGGCATTCGCCTAGAGTGTTTTGGGAAAACCATGCAAAATTTAAATCTGGATGCCCAGACGGGAATTCGAACCGGCGTTCTCCCGAATTCGAGGCCAGAGCGTTAACCGCTCACCCACCACGCTCGTACCGAGTTTAATCTACTCACCTGCAACTACTACTCATATGTTATCATTCTATGTGAATTCTTTTGAATGCGAGAAGAAACCTTTTTTTTATTGTTTTACGTATCGTGGACGTCGAGGTTATTAGAGGCAGGAAAGGACTGGAGGCATGAAACGGGAAGAAGATCGGTCATGGGCTTTAAAGGAACCATTCCGGAATTCGCGTGGAGTAATTTGGAAAACAAAAATCAGGATGATCGGATTGGGGTTCGAACCGACGTCATCCCAAATGCGAAGCTAGTGTGTTACTATTCACCCAGCACACTCGGTGCAAGAAACAACGGACCAGGTAAGGTACACCTAAGGGAATATGGAAAACGAGGCTCATTTTAATGAAATACACTTTATTGTGAAAAAATTATATATATTGTTAAAAAAAAACCATAACCTAGTAGGCAATCTTACCGAATAAAAGTGACTTTCAGTTTTAGGTGAAATTCGAATCAAGGAACCGTTGTATCATGTCTAATACAGACAGAAGAAATTTTACCACAATTGAAGGACATACGTCGAAGTCATTAAAAGTTTTTTGAGGAAACCAGTCACGGCGTTCACCTCAAGTAATTTTGGTAAATCATTGAAACTGAAATCTGGATGTCCTGGTGGATATCTGAACCGGTTTCCTCCCGAAAGCTAGGCCCGAACTTGGTAAGTCAAAACCGAGATCACTTAACTGAGTCTATAGACCAACTCAATATATTTTGGTCCTCCACAAACCAAATACCAATGAAGACGAGGGTTTTCTTCGAAGCTGTGAAATGGTGACTTTCACATTCCATCGAGTTGCTGTAGAATGAGTACTGAAGAAAAAAGCGTGTGAAGTGATCGGAGAATGGTGATAATCTCTAATCACTTGCCGAGATAATGGAAGGGAATCCTCCACCAACCACACACTTAGCGGAATAGGCAGGAAAACATTTACATATTCATATAATACTAAATCTATGTTATCATCCCGGGAATAGAATCCAGCAACATAGTCACGGTATATCAGAACTCAGCTGTCACATTCTGAATTTTTTAGATGCTTGTCTCGGGCATTACCAATTTGCTATCTGCCTGTTTGGACCAGGAACATGTGTAGCAGTGTATCAGATGAGCTCAGGAGAAACCGTGAAATGGGATTAGTCGAGGTGTCAGTGACTGCAGATGGCACACAGCCAGATACGAGAGCTTCCCAGCTGAGGCAGCTCCTAGCAGGATCATAGAATGGACATTCATATCCTAAAACATATTGGTCTTTGGACCATAAGGGAAAATTAAACCCTACGCATTTTTGGTTAATCAGAACTACAATAAATCTATAACAGATTAAGGGTTGTCGTCATTCTCAGATCACTTCACCTAATAAATAACACGCTTTCTTCCTCAGTACTCATTCGACAGTAATAGGATATAATGTCTCTCTCTTTAAGTTTTAAAGATCGATAATTCTAAGAGTTATATATGCAACAACTTGACTTAGGAAATCTTAAGAGGTTAAGAATTACGAGTTTTTGAACTTCAGAAAACGAAACGCTAGGCTTATTGCTTCCTCTCGCAACGTAAGCCACGGTTGCAACATCGAATCACGTGAGTGTATCGTCGCTTTATTTTCGGGAACAGGTTTTGCAATCGTGTACACACAGTTACAAAAACAATCGTATCTCTAATAGATGGTACATTCAGGCATCTATCGAAGAGGTTTCTTCAATTCACGATAAAACTGAACATTTAAATTTATTAATTGTTTAAAAGAAAGTAATGATCATTTCGATATTGAAGCTGTCGTGTAAATACCTGTTATACTGTTTATTGGTTTTGTAAAACAGTTTACACTTCCAACGAAGTCTCAAAAATAAATGAAACTGCGTGATAATCGTCTCATATCACGTGAAACATGAACTTTTATTTGTTTTGTTGCTATTTACTGAGGAATTTGAAGAACTACTTTGTTACCGAAATATAACCAGTATTTTTGGTTTACTCAACGAATATGTTGAAATACATTGTGTTACTCTCAATTCTGGATGGTGTTGTAGATGTACCACATACATGTACGTAATTTACCACTGATTTCGGAGCTGAATAACTTGCAGAGGTAAATGTAGGGAAGAACTTATAGGGTCGCTCAGATAAAATGAGAATAGAAGTATAACACCAAATGACAAACCAGAGAGTTAAACGCTCAAGCACAGGTTACGTTGTTCCAGTGGGGAACTTTGATACACTGCATGCTAAAAAATATTTTCTCAAAGGATGTCGTTTCATTGTGATGGCTGCCAAAGGTAACATCAATTTACATGATTAATTTCAATTTAATAATAAGAAAGGTAAAATGTGGGTATGTAACTCTTGTTGTTTACCGTTAAATTATAGTTGTAGGGTATTAAAAAAGATTTTCAGGATGCTGTTAGATTAAAGTATCACACTAATAGTCGTAGAAAGAGACATCACAGTTTCTGAAGAGATCATACGGTCTTTTATTTATAAAGTATTTGAGGCAATGGTCTCTATATACTATGAGGATGTTGTTTATCGGTCGTCTTCATAACACTAACTTTTTTTTTTTTTAACTGCTTAACGTCTCCTATAACAACTAGGTCTTTAGAGACGGGAAAGGATGGGGGCCAAGGAATGAGAAGGAATTCGGCCATGGCCTTTAGAAGGAAGCATCCCGGCATTCACCTGGAGTGATATCACTAACAATAGCAACTTAAACAAAATATTCTATGCTAGTAGTTCCTGCCTACTAGAGGACACTCAGTGAGCAATATGTCCTCGAAAATGACTCCAGTGGAAATGTGCAAAAGGAATACACAAAATGGAATATTCATCATACTTGTATTGCTTAAATCTTACCGTAGTAAATCAACATCGGAAATTTAGGAGTTCGAGATCTCTGTTCCCTACTATAGCCATTTAGGTTGTTTGAAATTTAACTTCTGCGTCATAGATTAACTATTGTACTACTTGTTATAACAGGATTACGAGTTGTATCTGTCCGTTTACTAATCCTCGTACCGTTTAGATATTGGATTTTTTTATGATTCTTCATTTAAAACAATTTTTAATACGTTAAAATTTTTCCCGGTTGCATGAATTTAGCAGCAACATTCTACATGTGTATAACAACTTTGAACAATTAGTTAGTTGAAATTAGAGTTTGTGAGCAACAACAGTCATTCATAAGTTTTTTAGCACATTACCAACCATGTGCATATATCATCAGTTGTCTGACTCAAAGTTTACAACCTCTACGTATAAATTCTTATCCTGAAAAGTCTGTTAAAAACCTAAGCTTACTGCTTCTATTTTTACTAGTTTTTTATAGTTATTGTTTTTTATAATTTCAATATACGCCCTGAAAATCTATTGTAGTTATAGAGAATAAATGAAATTACAATAATACGTTTCATATCAGTAATTTACTTAATAACAACATACAGGTGTTAACAAAGCAAATTTCATGTAATGTCAGTCAACAAAAGCATGGTTTAAGCATAATATTAATATTCATAAACGATCCATTGAATATTAAATTGGCGTATAGTGAACGAAATAAACATGTTCTGTAAATAATACGTTTCCAAGGGGGTTTGTGGAAGAATCTCACGGAAAGAAGTGTTAAGATATTGGGTGTCATTATAAGATTAACAGGAATTGATAATTTGTTAATAGATTAATAAATGGAAGGAAAGAATTGTAAATGAAGGTGAATAGTAGAAGATAACTGAGGTTGCGGATTGTGTTGAGCTGAAGAGATTATATCAGAATACGAAAATACGGAGGTCTGCATCAAATTAATTGAGACACTCCTCACAGAAAATAGGCATACGTTGAAAAGCTATTACCCGCGACTTCGTAAGCGTCGACTTAAAATTTTATTGCTAGATTTAGATATAGAAAGCTGCAAGTATCACAAAAGGTGTCTCAAAAAGCTCGGAGTGGGGGTAATATGACGAGAAAGCCATGGACATACAATTCTACCAATAAACTTGTAAAACTTTTAGGTAAACACAGAACAGTTGTCTGAAGCAACGCAAATCCACATCTATAATACGGTATACAACGAATTGTACCTGAACATTAAATTTATGAACAGATCATACACAAACTGAATGCGAAAGAATCAAGTTTGAGCTACCGATATTATTTCAGAGACTTACACACGGTATCCGTCTGTCTATCACCGATCGGTTAGTTTTCAAAATTTAATGACAAAATATGATATTTATCCCGAAAAAGGTATCGTATGTGCTACTTAATGATAAATAGTATTTCCTTGTCGAGATCGAATTACAAGTTAAGTCGTGAAAACGTAACAAACAGAGGGTTACTTTCGCATTTATAATTTTAGTGTGTATTTGGTTGGTGTATTACTGCTAGCATGTGAGTTTTTTATTTGCGGCGCGGGCCGCGGTGAGGTTCCCATTGAGCCGGGCGCCGCTGTTGAATGGTGGTGCGTGGAGCGTCTGATATGCGCCAGGCGTCGGCTGAGCGCGGCCTTGGCGCCGGTCGCGCGTCACAGCCGGGCACACGTCATACCCCCACCACAACGCCATACCGGGCGCCTCGCCGCGCCGCGCCCCGTCGCCAGGTAAGCTATCGAAATCTGTGCACTCCCTACCAACAACAGCAGGCGCTAAGTATGTAACTTCCATTTCAATCTTCTAGTCGTCAGCAGTGACAGCTATAAACAACATCCCCATATTAATCTATCTCTATATATGTAAATCTGCAGCGGATCGTGTCGGATTTTGCGTTTGTTCTGGCATCACGTAAAAATTTCTGTACAGATTCCCCTCCGCCCCCCCCCCCCCAGATAGAATCTGACTTAAAATCTACGCTATGTGTTAAGACTTCTCGTAACCTGGCGCAGGAGCAGAAAATAAAAATATTTCTGCCCTTAAAACTTTTCAGTGGCATGTTAACTCCATATTTCATTTATTTCTATAAATTCCTAATGAGTCGTCTTGAGCGTGAACATGGGAATAGCAGAAAACGTGAGATATTACATGTTAATGGAGTTAATCTTACAAGGTCTTAATATGAAAAAAACAGTAAAGTACAAAAAACATTTCGAAGCCTATCTAGATGGTATTCTCTTCAAGAAGAGCTTTGGAAACGCAGAACATCAATAAATTTAGCCTGTTTAATGTAGATTCTGAGGAATATCTCATTGCACAACGTCGCCTGGCACAGGTGCACAAAATTACAACCTGTTCTGAATATTAAAACTTTTGACCAATAATATGATACTGGCATTCTGGAGGACGTAGGTTCATATCCCTGTCTGGACATCCAGATTTCGGTTTCTTTCTCCATATACATGTCGGGATAGTCCCTTTGGACGGCCGTGACCGTTCCTTGCTCACAATCTCAGCTCTAATGACCACACGTGGACGAGGAGTGAAGACATAGGAAGAAAGTTTTCTATCTAGTAATCTCCCACTTAATTCGTGTTAATTTCTGTTTCCTCTAATTTCTTAATCTGTTTAAACCATTTGTCACTCGGCCTGTCCATGGATATACTTGTTTTAATGTCCAAAATGTCCAATTTTCCTTAGTATCTTCTTCTTCAAGTAGGTGGACGAAAAATATCCTACAGATTACATTCATACGAATGTAAAAGTCTCCTACTTTCTCTGTTATAGCTTTCTCATACCATCTGAGAATAAAAATATCTCTCTATCTCTATTTCATAAAGTTGCAATAAAGGATAATTTAATTTCATCATAAATATCAATAATTGATTAAATTGCGATGGAGCGCCCGCTCCGGTGGCAATCTCCCTACACATGCTTCTTTCTCCCTTCCTCTTCCAACCTACTTTTGCCCTCTATTAATTTTTACTTTAAATTCGTTCAGTGTTTCCGGTAAATTATTCATCACTTCTCTTGGCAATTTATTCCAGTCCCTTACACCTTTCCCTAAGAAAGAAAATTTTCCCACACTCTTCTGCCTGAAATCAAGTGCCAGCTTGTGGCCATGGACAACCTCACCCTTCCAAGCACCTCTCTTAATTTTCCCACCAATATCTTTCCATGCTTCATTACCAGTATAGGCCTTGTACACTCCCATGACTCTTTTCACCCTCCTTCTATCCTCCAATGAATCCCACTCCAGCTCCTTTATAATATTAGTTACCGATTGTGTTCTTCAGTAATTTCCAAAGACAAATCTGGCAACCCTCCTATGCACCCCCTCCAACTCCTGTATTTGATATCAAAAACTACAGCACCATATTCCAGCAGTGGTCTGACCAAAGTTTTGTACCCCAACTCCCTTACTTTTCTAGTGCATCCCTTCATCACTTTTTCCAACAGGTGAACCCTTTCCATATTACCTATCCAATGTGTCGTGCCCAGTTAAGTTTGCTATTAAATGTAATACCAAGGTATTTACATTTCAAGTCTTCAATACGTAGCTCCTTCCCCACTTTATAATCATAATCAACCTTTAGCTTTTTATCTGCGTACCTAATAATAAGCTGCCACTGCTTTGCATTTATCTTCATACCATGTTTACTCACTCAGCTAGTTATCCCATCTAGATCACCCTGCAGCTGTTTACAGTCTCCTATTGATTTGATCCTTTTATATAACATTATGTCACCTGCATACAATCTAACTTCTGACAGTAAACCATTAACACAATCATTCATTAGAATAACAATGGTCCAAATACACTACCCTTTGGGACTCCCATGTTAACTCCTACTTCTTTAGATACTGCATTTCCTACCCTTTTTGCTTTCTACCTTTTAGTAATTCTTCTACCCAGAAAATTACCTTTTTATCTAGTTCAATAGTTTTTCCCTTATTTATCACAATTTTATCGCTCACTCCGTCAAAGGCCTTTGAAAAATCTAGTTCTACACTATTAACTTCCCCTGTCCATTTCATCAGAAATATCTTCCATATAGCCTGCTAACTGAGATTCGCATCAATCTCCTTGTCTAAAGCCATGTTCTCGACTTGAAAATCACTTACGTTCCTCACAGACACTTCTAATATGGTTGAATATTAATCTCTCCATTAATTTACCTATCAATGAAGTCAAGCTGATTGGCCTATAGTTTTCGACCCTGTATGCCACAAAGTTAAGAGTTTAAAATTGTATGTCAAATAAACGGAATTTTAAACGTGAAATAAAAATTTTTGGGCTTTTTTTTTATAAGTTTCTATCAGCATTGTTTTTAAATTTCGGAAGTGGTAGTATGTTTATATCGATCACCCTTCCAAGCACAACAGTCTAATTGAACTGATGATTACTTATGCGGGGAAAATGGGCTCTATACCAACGATTTCTTGACTCAGATTGTACTCGAAACACCGTCTGTAATAAACAGCTGCTTTCTGTAAGCGATATAATACATGACTGATTGCGCACTCTCACGATTGGGTCAAAGCTATTAGACATCGAACGTTCAGGAGAAAGCTTGATTATTGAAATTACTTCTGTGTCAGAACCAACCAGTAGCAATCGCCTTACATACAGATCGATTCTCGGCTTATTGAGCTCTAAAATGTGGAAATGATTTCCACAAATGTTTGAACTTCGAATGCAACATAAATTAACAGTTGCGTTGACGCCATTCAGAGGTAATACCATCCATGGGATACTGTTGGTACCTCGTTAACACCATGGAGTAGGGAATCCCTATTTTCGCTACCACATCAAAAATATTTTGTCTTATGTATCGGGCTCAATCTAACATTCCGCATTTAAAGATGGTTGATTCTTGATCTACATCTACATTTACATATATACGTTGAAATTCACAAAATTGTGGGTGGCAGAGGGGGCTCAGCACCAGAACTAATCTCTTTGTTGTGCATTCCAGTCATAAATGGTACGAGGGAAAAAAGAATTCATGTACGGATCAGTGCGGCACCTTATTTCTCTAATCTTATTTTTTCTGTCATTCCGACTCAAATAGGTTGGTGGACGAAGTATTTCACTGCACTCGTAAGTGAAAGTGGGAGTACGCCTGTTTACCAATAAGTTTAAAACGAAACGCGCGTCGTCTATCTACCAGAGACTCCCAGCCCAGTCTACTAATCAGTTCTGTGACGCTTTCATATGGACTGTAGCAAGCGGTCAATCGTTATTAACTCGTAACCGAACGTGTTGGGTGAACGGTAACGCTCTGGCATCGCATTCGGGAGATCGAGGTTCGTATCGCCGTCTGAGCATCCAGAATTAGGTTATCCATGTTTTCCCCAAATCACTCCAGGCGAACCCTGGAAAGGTTCTTTCAAAAGACCGTGACCGAATTGCTTCCCGTTCCTTAACTGAGTTCTTTCTCGCCTCTAATGACGTTGACATCGACAACAGGTAAAGCCAGAAAGGGAAAAAAATTAGCTCGTTACTAAAAGTTTCACAGAAGACTTGCGACTCGAGCTGACGGAACTGAAAGTCGTCGCGTATGTTTATTCTTCTGTCACAATGCGTTCGGCATGTGTACAATTGCATACTGATGTTCCACGTAGCCCAATTTAGTTACAGACAGTTATGTGAGCTGTCAGAGTTTGCAGGGTGGGTCGTACGAGGGTTAACTAATGATGACGACCCTGTCCCTGCCGGAGTGAAATCGGGTTAAACGCGTTTAAAAAAGTATTCGGTGGTGTTAAGGCACACTAGATATTAAAACGTGGTTGCACATTTTATGTACCACTAGTGCATTAAGAAAGAGATATTTATTGAAATACTCGTTCGTTAGCCTTCAAACTACGAAAGTTTCCTGTACTATCCGATTAATGGGCTCCCAAATTATTCCCATCCAACATCAGCTACGGCTACTCATGAGCTCAACAAAATGAAACATTGTATCATTATTGTTACTACCGCATTATGAACCAAGTTAATTTTATTAGCCGTAGTGGTCTCGTTACAGACTGTTTGATGCGCTGCTGTAGTATGTCAACCGGCTTCCAGGATGCGTCATAGCGCGGACCAACTTGGTTTATGAGATAAGCAGACGTCTTTCTGTGGACGCCTGTCTGCTGAGTGTCTCGCTGATGTCATACAGTCGGTCTGTTTAGCTAGGTTTCTTCTCTGAGCGCCGTAAAAATGAGCCACAGGCAATTCATCATCCTCTGTATTAAATAAATCACAACTTTGCATTTTGGTGTGACGTGAAACCTCCGACCATGACAAATAGAATGCGTTACAGGAGATTACTATTAAATATCTCCATACTTAAATTATAATATATTCTTAATTCAAATAATATTATAGAGGCAAAAAAAGCAATTTAAATAATATTGTCTACACTATTTTAAATCTGTAAGCGAACTGCTTGTCTGAGAGTTTGAAATGGTATCATGTAATAACTACCGCAACAATTTTGAACGCGTTTCCAAATTTTTAGAGCTTATGGTTTCGATTAAAATTTAAGAAAATTGGGTATGATTTATATGTACAAAGGAACGGAGTAATAAATTAAAAAACATTTAGAGACGAAACAAATATGGGCAAGGATCATTCTGTGCTGGAGAAGAGCATTTCTTTAATAATAATAATAAAAAAACACACACACCACTTCTCTTACAACTCTGTTTGATTTTTTTGATTTTGATTGTTTACATTCTCATGTTTTTTTTTAATGCAGTACATTAAAATAAACGGAGAATGTGAATCAAACGTAATAAGCGTAAGTAATATTTAATTTACTGTAAACATCTGTTCTTCGATGACTCTAATGTATGGTGTAATTTTGTCTTTGGTTATTTGTGTACTCGGTTTTCTGAAATGTAAATTAATATAAACTGAATATATTAATCAAACCACTGCATAACAGATTAACACTTCAATAAGCGTAATGAAACTGTGGTATTTAATTTACGGTAAGTAACTTTATGCTTAATATCGATATTAAATTGTTTTATTCCATATCAGGACGCCACAATTTGATGATGGTTTCTTAAGTAACGTGACGAGACAAATCGTAAGAGAGGAATAAAAGTTTTTGATATCGTGCTTAGTTGTTATGATATCGAAAGTCAAAATTAGTTGCAGGCATATAGTAGGAGAGCTGGTAAACATTTTTAGGTAGGTATTTGAGGCACCGTGAAAATTTGTATAATACTTATTTTGTATTTTCTAAGTAAAAAATCGAAGACCTGGCTGATGGGTAATGGGACATAGCCAAATAATTAACTTCGAAAAATTTTCTTTTCTTTTCTTTCAAAATCGGGTTTAATAATTATCAATTATCAAAGAAATATACACAGTCCAGTCACATTAATCTGACCACCTCTCAAAACCAGAATAATCACCTTTGGCAGACAGTCAATTAGGTTTCTGAAGGTGTTCACTGGGATGTTGAGCCATGCCGACTCCAGTGCCGTAGCCAGCTGCGCTAGATTACGCGGTTGAGGGTCCATGGCGCGAACAACCCGACCGAGGTGGTCCCACAGATTCTCGATTGGGTTTTAATCCGGTGAGTTTGCTGGCCAGGAGAGTAAGGTAAACTCATCCTGGTGCCCTTCGGACCACGCACATACACTGCGAGCTGTATGACACCTCGCATTGTCCTGCTGGTAGTTGCCATCATTCTGAGGAAACACAATTTTGAAAGAAAAATAATTGGGCTATGCCCCTGATCCCATCAGCCAGGTCTTCGATTTTGTACTTATACATCGTAAAAGAAGTGGTATGTAGATTTTCACGGTGCCTCAAATACATACCCAAAAATGTTTACCAGCTCTCGGACTAATAATTCGATATGCCACTGGCGACGTTATTTTTCTGGTCCATTTCAACCTAACCACTAGCGCTAGGATGAAAACAAAACACCCATTGTTCATGTCCAACGTATCTTTAGCAATTCATTTTTTTTTTCATGACGCATTTCAGTCTAACTTTTGAGATACGAAATTTAGGAAGATATATATATATAAAAATATTCCTCTGATTTGTCTCGTCGAGTTACATAAGAATGCCTAGTAAAATTGCGGCGCCAAGGTTATTTTAGATTCTACCGTTAATTAAACCACTTCTTCATAGATAAGCTTCAGAAAGCGTATCTAAATTGTGGTTTTAATTTTAGGTAAATATAAATATCTTTGTGCACTTAATTTTGGTAGGAATGGAAAACAGACATTAAGCCGGGAAACGTGTTTTTTTTTCCATCCATAAACTGGTTTATCGAGCGCAGCCCTATTCATGAATAATGTCCGTTCGCTATTGGCATCAATAACAGTTGTTTGTATGCGTCTGAAGTTGAAGTGCAGCGTAGACACTACTAAAACTTAACTTTTTCCTGGTGGCGGTACTTTCCCGTGTGATGTGCGTGGGAAATTTTCGCATAGTTGGGTTGGTTTTACTTTGCCTTATGTAGCTTTTTTTTTTTTTTTTGCTGTCGTCAGTCTTTCGACTGGTTTGATGCAATCTTCCATCCCTTCCTATCCTGTGCTAACCTCTACCTCTTCATTTCTACATACCCCTTACAGCCCACATTCTCAATTATTTGCTTCATATATTCTAATCTCTGTCTTCCTCTACAGTTCTTACCTTCGATTGTTCCCTCCACTAACAAATTAACCAATCCTGCATGTCTCAAAATATGACCTACCAGCCTGTCTCTTCTTTCTGTAAGCTTCTTCCACAAACTTCTTTTCTCACCCATCATTTCCAAAACTCGTTCATTTCTTACTTTGTCTGTCCACTTAATTCTCAGCATTCTTCTGTAGCACTACATTTCAAATGCTTCAAATTTCTTTATTTCCGGTATTCCTTAAGTCCATGTTTCGCTACCATAAAGTGCTGTGCTCCACACAAAGAGTTTTAAAAAGTTCTTTCTAATTCCTAGATCAATATTTGAAACTAAAAGTTATCTCTTTTTCACGTAGGCTCTTTTTGCTAGTGTTATTCTACTTTTAACATCATTCCTGCTTCGGCCATCGGTTGTAATTTTGCTTCCCAAGTAACAAGTAACAGAATTCACTTACTTCTCCTACTGCATCCAATCCTATTTTTATATTTAATCTACTAGTATTGGTATCATTTTTGCTACATTTCATCACTTTAGTCTTGCTTTGATTTATATTCAGTCCAAAATCTTCCTTCAGTATTTTGTTCATGCCATTCAGTAACTCCTCAATATCCTCAGCCATCTCTGCTAACAAGACAATGTCATCAGCAAATCGTAGCATACTGATTTTTTCTCCCTGATAATTTATGCCACATGGAAATTTTTCTTTGACTTTCTTAATTGCTTGCTTTACATACAAGTTGAATATTAACGGGGACAGACTACAGCCTTGTCTCACACCCTTTTTAACTGAAGCATGTCTCTCGTGATTCATTACTTTTATTATAGCCACTTGATTATTATATAGTTTATAGAGTATTCTTCTATCTCGGTACTTTAGACCTGACTTCTTTAAAAATTTGAACATCTTATGGAAGCTTATATACTTATTACTGTTATGTTTGTATGTTCAGTGAAGTGTGTTTTGTTCCGTTTTGAGTGAATGTAAGATGAAGAAAGTGTGAGGTTGAAACTACATGACGGTCCATTCAGGACTACTACTCCTACGTATACTTGAGTGGCCTACAAACGTAATATCGCGATCCGACGGACAAATCGCTATTATGTTTCGTATTCCCTTACACCGTACGCTACGTGGAGAGGTTTGGAATTTAACTTAGTGCACTATCTGGTGATCAGCCACTATGCGCTTCCATCTCTAATGCTCATGCAGACCAATTTCTGATACTGAAATTTCTTCCACCTTCAAAGTTCTAACCATCTCACCCCGTGTCCGATGCGGGCTACCATCACGGCACCGAAACCTCCTGGGACAACGGGCGGGCAACTTTATGATATACGTCTCAAATTGTAAGACTGTCCTTATGCTTTCGAACTGTGAGAATCTCCTCAGAATCGGAACACTAGTTTTATAGTTGTGCCTGATTACACGTAAAAAAGGTAGGTGTCCAGAAAATATTTTCAGCTAGCTGACCCGACAGACGTTGTCCTCTCCAAATTTAAATCTGTGAAAAGCAATTTAAAATGTGTAAACAAAGTAAAAATGAGTGACCATTGTGATCGTTGTATTTAATCAACGATTGTGTCCACGGATATTCAGTTTGAGGAGAGGTAGATTCAGAACTCCGCTAATGGCAAATTTTATATGTGAGATGATTTCTGTCTTCGGTACACCACTAAAATTTCTGTAAACGTGTGATGAGAGTGGTATGTGATCGACGTGGAATCATCGGCTTTTGTTCAAAAATTTAAGTCACAATTCAATTAACTCAGAATTTAATGCTAACCAAATGATTTATTTTCTTCCATTAAATTTTAAATCTCAAAGAATCTCAAGGCGTTTTAATCACATTTTGATTTCGATCATCGCACCACCAAACCGGTTTTGATTGTCTCGTAGGTCTAATTTCACCAAAAACTTTTTATATTCTATCGTCCATCCATCCAAAAAGTTCAATTTACATTGCTGCGAAACTTTGACCATCGCACAGTTCTTTGAAAGTTGGGACATAGGAGTTTTATTGATCTGCATATTCAGCGGTAACTTGAATGCTGAATGAGCTGTTTGACAACCTTCCAACAACGTAGCTGCAATTCCTGATGAAGCTGCAAGTGCAATTTCATTTTACGAGAGAATCTTTGTCAAAATCAATGAGTTCAAAAAAGTTTTACCAGTTCCACTGGGAGCGCCAAAGAAGAAAATCCCTCTAATTTCATCATTCACAACATTCATCAGATTGTACGCATATTATAGTTGCAGATTCAACGGCGGAACGTTCATTCGAACTGATTCTCTCAATGCATCACAATCATACTGTTTTTGGCGTTTCAACTCTTGATCAAATGCGTCGTGCGTCGGACGATTCTCTCGTGCCTAATTGAGGAAATACCTTTTTCGATATCATCAAGTTATCAATTAATACCACTAGAATAGAAGTAAAATAACTACATTTGTTGGACAGATTGCGAAACAACAACAACAAAAAAAAGTAATTTTATTTCAGTTTAGGCTGCAATGCGTTTTTCCATATTTTTCTGCAGATCTTTAAATTTTTTTCTCCCAATAGAAAACACTCAATTGAATTATTTTCGTTCTAGGAGCATAAGGAACAAAACTAAAAATCCCGTAGAAACATTTTTCATTTTCCGAATTTTCTAAATTACCCAGAAACTTTACCAATTTTTCTTTCTTCTAAAACCTTATTCGGACTATTGCAAACTTTTTTTTTTTTTTTAAATCAGCCAAATCGGTGCTTAAAAAAAAGAACTTAGTTTTTTTTCAGAATTTTCCGGACCACTTTTCTATTTTTTTTCTCTAGACGTTTATTTTGGCCTATAACTATTTTTTTTTAAAAAGTTAGCCAAAACGGTCGATAGAAAAAAGCACTTACAGTTTTTGGCAACTTTTCCAATTAATCTTTCTCAAAAAACCTTATTGTGATTATTAAGAACATTTTAAAAATAGTCAAATCTGTCCATAAAAAACACTTCGTGTTTTTACGAAATTTTGTAATTTCCCAGTCAACTTTTCCAATTTTTCTTACTTTAAAAACCTTTCTCCTACTATCACGAACACACACACACACACACACACACACACACACACACACACACACACACACACACAAAGCCTATTTGGTCCAGCTGTTCTCAAGTGTTGGGCTTGCCAACGAAAAGCATTTAATTTTTATTTATAAAGATTTACCGCATCGATGCCACGTTACGTATCTTAACTTTCGAGTCAAAGCCCTTGTGTTCAAAGTGTGAAAGTATCATCAAAATCTGTACAGCAGTTTCCGGATGATGCCGGAACAGACATACAGAGACAGACAGGCCCGTATTGATTTGAAACTTCTCCTAAATGTGTGTTGGTTGGAGAAAATCGAGATCGCTCCGCGGCAGATAGATTGGGGCTGCCGCAAATGAAGAGTAATGGCCGGCAGTGGGAGCCTCGGCGTAGGCGTTGAACGCGGTACTGCGTCCCGTGGCGGACGCTAACCAGACGGCGCTGTCGAAGTCGTGGCGCCCACAGGCTCGTCTCTGCTGTCACATTGCGGCAGCGGCGACGTCCAGAACTATGGCTTCCCTAAACTCTTCCTAACCGGTCTCGGCTGGTGATCGGAATCTGGGGTAGGATGTTTTAAATTACTAGAAGACCCGTACGAAAATGTTGCTTGTAAAATACGATGAATAGCGAGTCGGAAACACACACAGTATTTGGTGCTGCTATCTAGCGGCAATGCGGTCATAGCCCGTGCAGAAATTTCGTGAGTAAAATGTTTACGTAGGAATTGTACAGCGAAACTCAAATGTTTCTTTAACAGAAAAAATATCCGAAAAGTTCCCCACTGTGAAAAAAACACACACAATTTACCGATATCTCTGTGAAGGACCTGCAGCTATCTAGCGATAAAGCAATCCTTATCGACAGCAACAAAGCCTAGCGGCTTGGTTCTGAACTGTCTGAGACGCTTGACCTCAATAGTTAATACCTTTACGGGCTTAATTCCGATAAATTTCTTTCTTAATTAACAACGTTTCCAAAGCTGTGACCTTAATCTTTAAAATGATACCTCATTTATCGATTTCGGTTAGGTGTGAAGAAAGTAAGTGGCTCTGTCACAGAAAAAAAACCTTTTATAAAATGTGTGTGGTCTTTTAGTTTTGTCATCGAACTTAAAAATCGCGTGACTGAGGCGAAAAAATATACAACTGTCGATTCATGAACATTTCACAGCCTTGTTGAAAAGTAACTTAGTTTACAACCCGAAGGTTGATAGCATTCTCCCGAAGGAGGCATACTAAGCCATGGTGTCAGAAAAAGAGCGGCCAGTTACTTTCCCCCGGGAACAGTTTAACGTGGAATCCGAACCAAGAAACGACCTGGAATAGCTCATATAATCCAAAATAAATCTTAAAAGGTCCTGCATTCGTCTGGATTTGAAGCCAGGACCGGAGTAGAGAACTTTAGAAAGTAAGCGCTTTAACAACTGAGCTACCAGACCGCTCAAGGCTTAGTGTATAAAGTTCTGTTTCAAATGATATTAAAACAAATTGTACTATTAGTAATTGGCATGTCTACAACTTTCCTTGTTTGAAATCTATCACCTTACAACATGTGCGAAGAAATATTTTTGAAGTGAGTACCTCTATAGGTATAGCGGGAGAATCTGCTGTGCTCACGGTGGAACTACGCATGCGCTGATACACATGCGCATACTGTAGAGTGTATACATTATATGCGTTATGCACATGTATTTTAAGGATATTTATCGGTTTTTAGGATAATTAAACACAACAACGAGTAGAATTACAATAGTTACGATAGCGACAGTAACGCAATTAAATTAATCCTTAGAGTTCCAACAATCTGTACAAAAAAAAGGTTTACTTTAAAATATATTTTACGCTTGTATGCTACATAAGGGTTTTTGAATATATACGTATTTATAAGAATGAATTATATTTATTGTAACTTTTAAATTGTTATTTTGTACGGCTAGAGTATCACCATTTAGCTACAGAGATTCCGATTTTCTATGCTTTCCTGAAATAAATCTAGGTGAATGTCAGGATGGTTCCTTCAAAAGGCTATGGCACAACTACTTCACGCTCTTTGTTCCCAATCCTCTTCTGGTTCTAGGAACTTCGACGTAAACTTCCAAAAGAAAACGGGAAAAATTTTCTGTAACTCTAAAGCCTGAAGATTCTTTGAAATCTCCAAAAAGTATTACTGAACCTAAACATTATTTCATTTATAGGGAATAAATATGATGAATTTTAAAGCGCCAGTTACGATTTCCTCATCAATTCGTTCAGTCAGAAAGCCGAGAAAGCAAAACCCATAGGCAAATATATTTTTTTCTGTACTATGGGAGGCATGTATTTGATTTATTTGGGAGACTGCAGCGCATAGTAGAAGACCCCATGTATGTGATACAAATGCGTACAAACCTTGTGGTTTCAGCACTGATGATTTTCCTGGAAAGAAGTGAAACATGTTCATTAATAATATGAAATGCCTTACTAATTCTGTTGTGGTTAGTATGTTTCTTTATTTTATTTCCCACTGCCCCAAATTGTTTATTTAAAATATTAACTTTTATACCATTTTTAAACTAGTAGGTGGAAGGTTATATAAATGTAGCACAGAACACAGAACAACTCGAAATGCAAACAAATGGCTGAAATAGAAATAACAAATAAAAAAACCTGTTATCCATGTTCATCATTGCCTTGCAACGATGTATGTTGCACAGTGCATTAGCTTTAAAGTCCATCCCTTTAACCATCCTTATCAGATATAGGTTTGGGTGGGAAGATATATGGACATAAGTGCTGCGTCTCAAGCATTATAATGTTATCTCTTTTACATTTATGACCTAAACTAATTGTTACTAGCGATTTCGTACGGGTGGACATGGAATTTTATTTCCAGAATTGGATATATAAAGTTGTAAGTTACGCAAAAGGTGTTTCACAAACTGACTGCGGGAGAAAAAAAGCCTTAGCGACCAGTATAAAATTATAGAGACTTACACACTGTAACGTAGAAAGCCTCTCATATCGATATATCGGGTATCGATAGATAGAAGAAGATGAATATCATGGGGATAGAGCAAGGATAGTGTGGAAAGAGGTGGACAAAGGTCAATGCAACGTGGTCTCGAGTGCAGCGTGGTTGTAAGGTGTGCTGAGAAACTTGTGTATAGTTCCCAGTTGGAAGAGTTGTTAACTGCAACCGCATGGATAAGTTGTCTGTTATTTAACACGGTTAAAACGTTTAGTATGGTATCAGGGTGACCTCCGCGGTTAATTTGAACGCAATTAAACATAAGAACTATGAAACCAACTTTTGTTTCAATGTGCTAACATAACCTGCAGTGTGTCCATCCATGATCCATAATATTCTCTATTTCGATAGAGTGGCGACCATAATACTTTTCATTGCAACTGGTGTGTGTGAGATACAACCACGCCGAGTTTTTCCCCATAACACGCTGTCCGTCACCGTTTTCGAAACTTTTACAAAATATGTTAGGAGTAATTATCCCAAAAAGTATCCAATATTCTTACTAATGATACGTTGTATTTCCTTGTCAAAATTCATCATGATTCGTTTAGCCGTTGAGTCGTAAAATTTAACAGACAAACAAAGACAGTTATTTCCGCGTTTTTAATATTTTTTTAGATAAATCGATGAGAAACGTATTTGAATGCCGGCGATCTATATTTATCAGCAAATTCTGTAATGCCGATGTGATGTGATTCCAGTTAATTGCTACAGTACTCCAGTACTTTCACAAGAGTTTTGTACACTGCTTCCTTTGTAAGAAACGTCGTATATCATATTTCTAAATGCAACCTTACATTTGTCTTTCAGTTTACGGATTTTATATCTCTATTTTAATTCATTTTATGATCCTAAGCAAAAGTACAAACATTTATTGCAGTTATTAATGTTGATCTGCTTGCTAGTATTTGGTAATTTTACTACAAGCAATACAATAACCATCTGTTGTTAAGCTTCTTTTTATTATATATATGTCTCAGCTAAATTGGAAAGAAATCGCGTATTTTTCTCAATGGATATAACCTTGTTTTCTAACTGACATAAATCGAAGGGATATTTTTTTAATGGCTTTCGGCATCTGAGACCCTACAGCCAACTCGATAGTAATTATGTCACTCAGTGCTTAGTATCTCCAGTACGAAATTTTTCCAGTAAATTAGACACACCACAGGACTGACATTACATTCACAACACTTAAACTCCCATGCCCGCGGCCAGTCTCGAACGTGGAGCCTGCGCTCTAGCCCCTACGCTAACGAGGCCGGCTAAATCGAAGTTGTGTAGACGAATTGTCGCTTGAGAGTATAAGACAGATAGTAATTGTACATTTCCTGGATACTTGATCAGAATATTTCCCAAAATCGACGGAGGAACTGGGAGACGAAAGAGATTCACTTAGATTCACTCGTCGTTGGCGAGTTCAACAGAAAAAAAAAAAAAAAAAAATAAAAAAAATAAGAAATCGAAATTTTTAGTTCCTACAAATTAAAAAAAATGCCTTCCTTCTCTGATAAAATTTACAAATTGGATACAATCCCTTTCATTTTGTGTCCTTACCGCTACTGTGAGGTACATATCAATTCTGCCGAGAGGGTTTCTTGCGAGTCGTTCACAGTAAAATGTGAGAGAACACAGAGAGTGTGTAGGTTGCCTGCAGGCTTGGGTTCAAAACAAAGAGATATGGTGTAAAAATTCTCAAGTGAGTCACGCGTGCAGATTTAGCCGTGCGTGATACGGAGCTGTTTGTGCGACTGACTGTGGAATCACAACAAACGTTTCCGCAGGCAGCGCGGCAGTCAGAGTATCAACAGACTCGCAAAGTGGGCGTGGTCAGAACTACCCTACGCCAATAACACACCTCATTAAGTT
>JARYHS010009186.1:143404361-143457612 GCA_031002005.1 Vandiemenella viatica | reverse complement strand
ATAACACCGACAACCTTTTCATTGTGGGACTCTATCCCATAACGGTTGTCGGTGCTATAACCAGACGTGTCGAACTCCTCCCTGTTGCGTCGCATCACTTCATATCGATCGCAGTTCCGCACCAAGTAGATGAAGCTGTCTGTATCCATATATAGCAATTTAGGGCTTCTAAACTGAGGAATGGCAAATTCATAATGAAATCTGTACATCCTCAGTTTAGACAGGTCAAGAATGCACATTCCGACATACACGGGTTTATTAAAAACTATCCTAGCTTTCGCCATCTCCACGGCCACAAAGTCCTTGTTGAAAACTGTTACTTGCTTAAAGTGTGGTGAAGCTATGTGTTTGCGGGCACCGCGGCGGCCCACCCAACCTGTACACAATTTCACGTCGCGGTGTTTTCGAATGTTCTCCATAGTCTTGCCGAAAATTGAATTGTTCATCAGTTTATAAAAATCTCTCTCGAAATCTGTTTTGGCGTCACGGCGAGAACGCGTATTGAGAGATATGTATTCTTTCAACCACGGTGACTGATTGAAAGATATTACCCGGTGTATTTCGGTCACCTGCAGCCCCAAGCCTACACATTGCTGGAGGACTCGGTAATGGAGAACATACCGTACCTTGTTCTCCAGTGTGGTCATCAGCTTGGGGAGGGTAGAACCTTCTGGGGCTTTGTGGTCTGGACATGGCGGCAGGTCTGCTAAAACGTCGTGTTTATCCTGAGGAATCGTAAGGTCTACCTCCAATACGAACCCCCTAGGTGAGTCAGCTGCAACGCTCATGAAATCTATGCTAGCAATCTCTTTAGCCGAAAGCCATTGAAACCCACCAGAGGGTAGATACTCCGACATGGCCCAGCCGTAAAGATTGTTTACGTCGAAGTACATTATAAAATCTTCAGACGCCTCGCGGTTGTACTCCGGCATGTACCGGTTATTTGCCTTCGCATACCTGTGGACGCACTGGCAAATACCTCCGCGAATACCTCGTTCGAAAAAGAGCAGCATGTCGATATCCGTCAGAAGGTCCAGTTCGACACGCGTGCTCCTTAACATAGCCTGCCACGAAAGGCCTGGGGATGTGAAATAGTGGGCGGGGTCCAGGGTGTACTTCCCCAAACATACACTCCTAAATTTCTCAAACAGATCTGCAAGTAACCGCACATCTGTGTCCATGTACAGACTTGCATATTCGCCCAAAGTCTTGATCTGGAAAGTCCGCCACACCTTTGTCGCGTGTTCGTAATCTTCATCAGAAATGTGTGACTCCGACAACGAACTGTAGAATTTTGATTTTGGAGGAAGCGTGGCCTCGGTGAGCTTATCCCACGAATCCATGTATTCGTAAGGGAAGACACCTTTCCGTTTAACTAATTGGAACTTCTCGGGGTCGGTGAAATGAGCACTAGTAATGTCCATGTCGCCGTCCTCAAGGGTTCCAACCAGTTTATCTAATGGGAGCTGCATGAACCGGTATGAGTCCAGAAACCTTAACGTGATTGAAGTGTATTCAATCTTTTTCGAAAAAGAAATATAACGTTCTGTGTTGATGGGAAGCACGTCCATTCCTTCGGAATCAAGTTTTGATAATGCCATAACAATGAAATGAGCATCATACCCAGAAAGATTGTGAAAGAAAATGGGTATGTAATTTTTAGTCTTATACTGCAAATTGCAATCATTATGTGCAGCCCCCCTAAATTCACCTGTGATATGACAATGATCGCGGACCTTTACGGTCCCCGGTTCAATGTCTTTCTCGCAGATGTGGCATACCGTAGCATCAGCAAACTTTGCTTCTTGCTCATCTGTCATTACAAGAGGAATGTACCTCTTGTAAATTTTATCAACTTTCTTGGCAAGTTTGACGAGTTCATCAACAAGCCAATTTTCGGGATTTTTTCCCCTGAAGGAGTTGAAACGCGACAGACTAGGTACGGATGGACAAACGACCTGGTATGCGGCAGCGAAAGGGAGATGTTTCTGGACAAAAGTAGTGTGAGAGGCGTTGGGTGGGGGACTGCAAGAATCATAAGGTAGCAATAAACTTTCAAAGTCCGCGTAAACGACGACGGGTACACGCTCTTGGTGCACAAAATCCTTAACTTTAAGGTTTTATCGTCGTCGCCGGGTAAATCCACTCTTACAGGATCAACCCTTGCACAGTCAATCTCGTGGCGGTCCAGGAGATCTTTGCGTCCAAAATGTTGCAGACATCTGTCACAAATAAAATATGCACGTGTATATCTACTTAAGATGATCTAACTAACGCCGACAAGTTGTGAATCCAACAGTAATGGAATTTTTTCCCACTGCCGTCGGTAATCATCAACATGTTTATGTGGTTACCGCGTTTGTCTGCAGTGTGATGGAGGGCCCCGGAAACTACATGTTTACCTTTAACTTCATCCAGACCGAAAACATTTACAGAATAGTCTGGATTTTGCCTCTCAAATTTAGAAATGTCAGAGAGTTTTACCTGGAAACTCAATACCTGAAAAATCGAGGGGGTAGAGTGAACGTACTTTCTTATATATGCTAACTCTTGTAGGTTTTTTGCTTAGCGCCTTTACGTGATATGCAAGAATTGTCCATAGAAAGCACAACTCGTCATTCTTGTTTTCAACATTGATGACAGCATTCTTTCTACAGATATCAAGTGGCAGAGCAACATAGGAAGACCCACGATAGAAAGGTTGAAAATTAGAAATGCTAATGTCGAGGGATTCTATTCTATCGAGAGTTTTGCCACTTGTCCTTTCTTGAAACTCACACAATTTTACTCTGAGCTCCGACTTCACATATTTTTCATACCAATCCGACAGGCAAGTGCTTGTTGTGACTTCACGCATTTTAGTTAAAAAGCACATACGGGCGGTTTCCAAAATCATTTCCTTCTGTATTTTATATGTGTTAATCAGTCCAACCTGCACCTTTACAGATGGGGAGGACCGATTATCCACAATTTCGCGAACTTTACCGGCAACAAGTTTAAAGCAAGCATCAATGAAATTCATTGGATCAATAAAATTTAGAGAATTTGAAATTGTCCCGGAATAAATTCTATTTTTAAATGCACTAAGCCTGTCTTCAAGGACTAAGCGCGATACTGCTGACTCACCAATCGTTGCAGCCTGATCATGACTGCATAAGGCTGCCCCTGCACCGGCATACTGCCGACTTGGCCCGGGCGAAGGACCAGTGAACTGGCGGCTTGACCCGGGCGATGGGTGGCTGGGCCCCGGCGATGGACCGGCATACTGCCGGCTGGAGCCGGGCGATGGGCCTGCATACTGTCGACTTGGGCCCGGCGATGTACCGGCGTACTGGCGGCTGGAGCCGGGCGATGGACCGGCATACTGGCGGCTGGGCCCCGGCGATGGGTCGGCATACTGTCGGCTGGGCCCCGGCGATGGGCTGTTGAAGTGGTGGCTGAGTCCGGGCGATGGGTCGGCGGACTGGCGGCTGGGGGACCCGGCTGCTGCTGTGGCGGGCGGTCGGCTAGGTTCCGACGTCTCCCATGGTCGCCATATTGGTGGCGGTACTGCCTCGTTGGCCGGGCGTCCGACCGCCCCCTCTGAAACATAAAAAGAAAAAAAAATGTTTTAGTATCATGAAAAACATAATTTTGTAAGCATAAAATAATATAGGTAATTACTGATGTACTGGACTTACCGATATTCCAATGTGCTGGTGGTTGCGGTGGTGGCGGAGTTGGCGGCACATCCACGTCAATATTTGGGAGCATGCTCCATTGTGAGCAATCACAAGCTCTTTTTGGGCTACTTAATTCCTGAGAAGAATTACCCTTACGCTTCTCTGGACGTGATGGTTCATCTGAAAAAAGAAAAAAAATGTATTAGCAATAGTTATAAAGACATGGGGAAAAAAATAATCTATAGACAAATACGTACTGAAATAAAAAAGGTCACTGCAGGAAATATCCAAATCACCTGCGAACAAATAAATTAATAATATAGACTACTGCTTCAGCACTATACATTTTTCATAAATCTAGTTACTTTTAAAAAATATTATCATTACCGAAATCATCCTCAGCGAGAATTTCATCAAAGTCTGAAGCAGAAAAAAAAACCTCATCAGTATATGTGAACGAATTTAAAACAGCCAGAAAACAAGTTAAATATCAATAATTTACTTACCAATATCGCTGAATAAGCTAAGATCGTCAGAAGACATTGCGATGATCGAAGTGTTCAGCTCGGCCGCTCAGAGAAGACTGGATAGCAGAAGGGGGGGATCTCTGCCCTTTATATACGCGTCTGGAGCCTTTGATAACGTGGGAAGCGCTTGGCGTGAGAACGCAGTGCGTCCCCCGATGATAAATGTGACGCAGCTGCTCGCGCTGGCGCGGGAGCCTTTGATAGCGTGGGAAGCGCTTGGCGTGAGAACGCAGTGCGTCCCCCGATGATAAATGTGGCGCAGCTGTGCGCGGCGGCCGGCTGCAAGGGGAGCGATAATTAATGGCTTCCGGGTGTGGCGCAGCTGTGCGCGGCGGCCGGCTGCAAGGGGAGCGATAATTAATGGCCTTGTTGACAGGTGTTGACATGACTAATGGCTTCCGCCTGCGCGGCCGGGCGCGCGACTGGCGAACACCTGCGCGACGTGGGTGGTCTGGCGGCACGTGCGCGGCGGGGAGGGGGGGGGGGAAAACTGGCAACAAACATATGTCCATATGAAATACACGGGGAAAAACTGGCAACAAACATATGTTTACTATCTACTGATGCCACAAGATACCTGGATAGCTTAACGATGATTCACGGTTGAATTGTCGGAGCCCGATTTCTTTTTTCGACATTAGTGTTTTCAGGATCCTATCAACTTCAAAAGTGCAAAAACTGTTGCAGTTGATTGAATTTTAAATCCTCCCAGTTGAAGTACGAGAAACTTATTTTCTTTTACTGAGGTTGTGTTGTTAACACATGGCTTTTGTCTGAAATAACATAATTATTGGCGCTGTTTTGTTTGCAGCGTTATACGTATGGTGTGTCAAAGCATGATAAGAGCTCTAGTGAAAAATGACAAGTGTTATTTAGCAACTATTTTACAATTTATATTTTATGCATTTAGCCCAAAGTGGGATGTTGGCTGCAGAATCCCGTTTCCTGCTAACTGTACCTGCTCGAAAGGTAATTGACGCCAACGTAACTACGGTACAAATTGCTTGGGGTTTCTAAGCCCCAACGATGGATAGCGTTCGTAGGGGTCGGTCGCTATCCCTTAGTGCAAATCCGAAAAGATTTTATCCCGACGCTACTGCACGTTATTCTGTATCGAAAGTCCTCGTAATGCACGTTGAGACTGTAGTGCGGTAGTCGGTTTGGGAAAGATTTATTGCTTACCTTACACAATTTAAAAATCATCACCTTCGACTACCTTCTGATAAATATATTTATTAATTTCGGGAAACAGAAGTGAAACAATAACTTCTGTTTTTACCATTTGAGAATGACCCTAAAATTTTGATTATTTAGTACTCGTAAATGCTTACAGACAGAGGTATATCTTCAATCTTAAAATCTGTCTGTTCATAATAAAATCAACGCAATACCTCGTCTAACAGTTGCGAAATAGCAAACAAAAATTTATTGTGACTTGGAACTGAGAAATTGCAATACATGTACATAGTTAAACTTTAAAAATATTCACATGCGACTGAAGCAAAAACTCTCTTAGGCATATCGAAAGCTATTCTTGTATTTACAATGATTACAAGCAACATTATACATTCAGATTTAACTGAAAATTACAGGGCGCCACGGAATTAATTGGTTCCCACCAAGAATAGTGATTGAAAGTTTCCAAATATTAAAATCTTTTTCAATGCAAAAATTCGTCCGGATTCTGTTTAGTGAGTTTGCAGGGAAACTTTGAACCTCTAGGAGGATTATTTGTATTAAGGTTGGAGTGTTACACAACTGGAGCTTCCTCCGATCATTGAATTTGCCAAGCAATATTGCGTTTTTAGCGAGGTCTTTGGCAGATACTGCAGGAGAATGACGCGATTTTAATCGGCATGGTCTGTATCTGACAATAGCGTCACGAATTTTGCTAATTCGACTCACCTTTGACTTCTGATAGTGTAATGACTTGGTTTGCGTGCTTGAGGCTGAAGAACCCATTACAGACTTACACACGTTATCCGTCTGTATGTCACCGATTGCTTAGTTTTCAAAATTTCATGACAAAATATGTTATTTATCCAGAAAAACTATCTTATGACCTTCCTAATGGTACATTGCATTTCCTTGCAAAATTTCACCAAGATCGGTGTAGCCGTTTAGCCGTGAAACGTAAGAAACAAACTAAGCTACTTTCACATTTATAATATTATATAGTATAGATGGAAGTCTTCAGAACCTATCCCTACTGCCTACTCAATGTGTCCTGCTGAGTTGAATTTATTATAAAATGATACGTCAAAATGTTTGCAAGTTATGCCTTCAAGAAGCAATTCCTCTTCCATTTTATAATCCTACAGATCCTGTATTTTTCTTTTTGTACACATCGTAAACTGACTCTTATTAGCGTTTATCTTCATTACATGTTGATCTGCCTAACTAGATATTCTATCCAGAACTCTCTGTTGCTGTTCATAATCATCTCCTCTCTTTTACAATGCTTTTTAGTGTAAATTAAAACACTACTTAACGTAGGCAATGTATGAACACGTAAAGCAGCGGATGGGAAACAGTCTGTCTGGGCGTTTTTATGAAGCAAAAGCTAATTAAAACACTGGGAACACTTACGTAAGCTCGCTTCCCGCTGTAAAATTCCTACAAAAAGTCTGATATTAACTAACGGCACTTATTCCGTCTTCTGGCAGCGTCATAACCCCATTACGAACTATTCTCTGTCGGCCTTTGCAGCTTAATGACTAGCGCGCTGGCCTTGCTTTGGAAAGGATGGCTGGACTTCAATGATCAAGCGGTATCTAATTTTAATAAAATGCTGTGTTTGGATACTATGTGCGCAGGGCCGGCGCTAGGAATTTCAGGCCCGGGGTAAAATGGACGTTTTTTTTTTTTTTTGCTCTACAAACTGGCCGGGCGGACAATGAGTGGATTCTTGGCTTCGAGGTATGGGGCCCCTGCAACCGGTGATCGGCGCCCCCCATCAGCTGGTGGGACCGGGTACATTTGACCCGCCGGCCCTGTATGTGCGTAACAGTTGTTTAACAATCGTATGGGACAATATTCAATGCACTGAAAACTCTGATTTTCGTAAGCAAATGTCGTATGGTAATAAAAAAAAGGATATTTTTCATGCTGCGTTACTCCCGAAAGGTGAAACATAGGCCTCCATGTCCTTGTTTATAGCACTGAAAATTCAAAAACAATTTCTCACTTTTAAACAAACTTCGACTGAAAGTAGGTTTACTGTCAACACGTGCTGTCAAATTTCCATTTTCATGCTGCAACTTTTTTTTATGGCTTTTCGCTTCGTCATCGTCGGGGTCAATAGAGGAGACAGAAGATCGTAGACCAGGAACAGGAAAGAATACCACCATTGCCGTTTGAGGGAAGCACCCTGGCGTTCGAATGGAGTAATTTTGGGAAACCATGCATGGCCGGAGGGAATTTCAACCAGCGTCCTCCTAAATTAAGGGCCTGAGCTTTACCGTTAATCCTCCTTTTCGGTTGAAAAATAATGAATCGATATACTCCATACCGTTAGCAGTATATACTAACACATTTCTAATTCATATCAGCGGACTTAATATCCTGAGCACTCACGTAATCACTAGCGATGTTGTTTTTGTTGCATTTTCTACCGTATGATGTCTTATGAAAGAAACTTTTTTTTAAATGGTATTTGGCTTCGAGGTCACACAACCAATACCATGTATTTATGTAATTTGCAGGTATTTTATGGGTGCACTGAATGTATACTACACTCAACATTATATAGACGACACAAGTCAAACACAATTCATAATTAAAACCAGACAGGCCCCAGGCTGGATACGAACTGGCAAACGCCGGCAACGCGAGGATAGCACGCTATCCCATACGCTGCTGCGGTCGGCGAAAAAAAATTTAAACCTTCCCACACGAGAGATTGTTAGATGAACGTTGAGCAAATGTTCCAACGTGATCAGGCACTTGCTTCGTCAACCTACAACCTATGTCATATTTAATCTACACTCGTTACTGCTCCCACACTGGAGCACCGTGTTCACCATCACACAAACATTTAGTCTATTCTGAGACAAATACTTATACGAAAGCTATTGATCATCACCTTGTTCGTAGTCGCTACATTACATGACCACATCAGTTTAAACATCGAAGATGAAACGGGGGATAATTTAGGAACTTATTTCTCAGCGAAGGTAATGTATTAAGCAATTTGGTTCGTTGAGTAGAAGGTGTATCGTTTACTGGCAGAGACATTAGCTTACAGAGATCCAACCACCACGAAAACTTGAAACGAACAAACCACGTTACGTTTGTCTTTAGCGCTGCGGCTCTATAAAGAGAGTTGCATATTTTTCTATTACTGAAACGTCCAAAAACATAAATGTCAGTTTATCATCAGGAACAAAATCTTCATAAATGGTAACACACATCTGAGAAAAAAAACATGACTTGCATAAAAAATTTACATCTTAATATGTGAAGATAGAGCTTTAGCTTAATAACAGTGAAATTTAAGCAGTACATGGAGTACCGACAGTATAAAATATATTTGCAGTTTCTCCCTTTTTTTTACTGACGAAATAATGTTTTAAGTATATACTACTATCTTTTTCCGGTATGCGTTGCAGTGGCTATTTTTATTCCTTAAGTGGGTACGCTTATAGAATAAAGACACATTAAAATGTACCAAATAACTGAAAGACTATGATTTTTATCCATCAAATTAAAATGGAAAAAGTTTATTTTGGTGCTTATGGTTATCCAATATTTTTGGTCTTTCGTTTTCTGCAAAAACAGAGTAACCAGCTTTGCTCGGCAGGTGGATATGAAAGGTTTGATGTTATATCCCTTTAGATCGGAATGTCGTAAACATTCTGCATTACCATCCACTTCCGAGATATTCACGAAAAACTGAATGGTTTCAAGTGTAAACTTTGTTTAAAAAGGGTGATGGGTGGGAGTGGGTAGGTTTTTGTAAACAAAATGTAGACAGTACTTTTCTGTTTGCTTTAAGTATACGTGTGCAAAGTTCCTTCAAAATGGGATAAAAACTGTAGTTTTGTATAAAGAAAACTAACAAAAATTAATGGAATGGAAAGAATGAGAGGTGTTGGTTTTCTGAAAATCAAATTTAGACAGTATTTTTCTGTTTGTTTTAATGTATACGAGTGCAAAGAACCATTGAAATCGGATGAAATCTGTGGGCATTTTATAAAGAACGTTTACAAAAATAACGGTATGGAAAGGGGGAGAGGGGTAGGGTTTCTGAAAAACAAATGTAGACACTATTTTTCTGTTGGTTTTTTAAAGAATACGTGTGCAAACTTCCGTCGATATTGGATAAAAACTATGGGTATGCTAAAAGAACATTAATAAAAATTAAGGGGGGGGGGAAAGGGGAGAGGGGTTGAGTTTTCGCAAACCAAATCTAGATAGTATTTTTCTGTTTGTTTTAAGGTATACGTGCAAAGAACCATTTAAATCGGATAAAATATATATGTATGTATAAAGAATCTTACAAAAATTTAAAGGGTGGAAAAAGGGAGAGGGGTAGAGTTTCTGAAAAACAAATATAGATAGTATTTTCTGTTGGTTTTAAAGTATTCATACGCAAAGTTCCGTCGATAGTGGATAAAAACTGTGGGTATGTGTAAAGAGCATTGATAAAAATTAAAGGATGGAATGGAAGAGAGGGCTTGGGTTTTCGCCAATGAAATGTATACAGTATTTTACTGCTTATTTTAAAGTATACTTTTGCAAAGCTCCATCGAAATTGAAGAAAAAAATGTGGGTTCGTATAAAGTTAAGGGTTGTGAAGGGGGAGAGAGGGTGATTTTTGTTTGGTCAGAAACCTTCGCACTTGTGCACACTATAACTCACCAAAGTTTCATCGTAATCGGATGAGTGGTATAGGAACGCGTAGAAGTCGCATACAAACAAACAAACATTCATTTTTACATATGAGATATTCATATCTAGTCTTTAGGATTGCTGAAAATAATAATTCTGATGAAGTATTTATAAAACAGACATCTTGTTCCTGAAGAGCAAACGTTGTAAATTTGTGGGAAAACGAATGTCTAAACTTCTTAGACGGCTAAGGAACGATGCCAATATCTGATTTTTTTGCATACTTTTGCAATACTTTTGTAGCTGTATAGTAGGTGCAAATTTTGAGGAAAGCTACCGAGAAGCTTCTGAATAAAGCGATAGTTTTTCCAGCGCCCTGAGATCAACGTAACCAATGCCTAAACTAGAAAGGAGGTTGAATGTAGCCATAATATTGTACCCTCTTTTGTTACTTAATTACCAGTCTGAAAGTTTCATCTAACTAAGGTATTCCGTTTGCGAAGGCCGGACGTTAAGGAAATTTCCTGTCTTAGCTTCTTACACTAACTGCTGAACGGGGAAAACGTCCCGCCCTGTGGTTTGCGTGTTTGTGTTGGAATACCGTTGTGATAAAAGGTACCGTTCCAAGGAAACTCTGGACCTTTGGGGGAGACTGTTCTGAATTACCACACTCAGTATTATCAAATACTGCTTCGAGTGGTCAGCCATCCTCGTTAAAGGGTGTGTCTGCAACCACTTAAACTAGCTACATATTTTAATTGCAAAACATTCAGCGAGTTCCTGTTCAGTATTTATGTGCATTGACTATGTCCCTTTCCTAGTTTATACGCCAATAGATTTAAGGACGCTTTGCGAATCGGATGCGAATCGGATATTAGTAGTACTTTATTCTGTGAGTGGGAATTATCTGTGGAGCGATGTAATTGGCGACGAATGTAGAGAGAATGGTTCGTTGTAGGTTTGTGTGCTTGTTTCCTGTGACTGAGATTCTTTTTGCTTTTATTAAATTTCGTACCGACAAGAATAAGACAGGAGCAATAAATTCACTAATACAGTTAAGAAAAACTGTAATAGAATAGCATAAGCTGCGAATTTGCGTTATTAGTTTTAGCAGAGTATGGTCAGCTGCGAATTTGCGTTATTAGTTTTAGCAGAGTATGGTCAGCATTTCGGTTGCTAAGGCGGAGGATGAGCAAACAGGAAGGTTTCTTTCGCTGAAGCCAAAAGCTAACAGTTACAAACACTAATATGCTTTATGTGGATGTTGATCTATTAAGAAAATACCATGCACTTCCAGTTCTTTTATCCAAGTAATGCTACCTTCATGTTCGTACATACAGCAACCTACGAAAACTTTCTACAGATTTTTGTTTAGTCATCACAGATTGAAATATTCGAATGATTGCTCCGTGGAACTGAAAGTAATTTTTTTATTAACTTCTAGTGATTCCTAGAGGAACTATTTATTATTAGCCTTTCTCAGCAAACCACATTGAAATCTCGATGAAGATTCGAAGTCGAGTCGCACTGAACACGTACCAAATATTACCTCGCTTCGAGGAAAATGAACATTGATTAAAGTTTTGTTGGGAGGAGGATGCCGATTGGATATATTTCTAAACAACCATCGTCTTAAATATTCAGCCACAAATTGGCAACACTTTCCTTTATTTTGGTTTTCCTAATTGTAATAATCGTTGAAAACACTACAATAATTTCTCCAAATTATGAAATCACCGAGGATTCTATCGCAAGCGCTGATCAAAATCTTCTATAGATCTATAAAGTGACCGAAAAATTTTAGGCGATATAAACAATCTAAATTTAGCTAGTTGTCCAAATGCTGTAGTATTATCTTTTTTCTAAAGTCATGTACACAAAAAATTGTGAGCAACTATGTTTAGTGATGAGTTGTGGAACTTTGTTGCTTGGTCTCAGTCAGCTTCAAGTTCATTTATTATATCAGTAGCAAATGTCGCAAGTAGTATTATTAGCCGAAACTGGTAAATTGTACTACACCTTTGAAACGCCGGAAAATTATACATTGCTAGAATACGATGAAATCGAATACTGTACTTAAGTGAAATACCAAAATCAATGAAAAATTTGTGGCATTTCTTTGATGTACGGAACGAATGAAGTGGAAACACCAAATCTTTAATTTATAGTAACTACTCTACCAATAAATTTCCATACCTATATCTTACGAAACTTTTTACCAAACTGTCCTTTTATATTACAGGAATTTTATGTGTATAGACCACGATGCAAATTAATTAATAACAGAAAATATGGTTATTCTAGTTCTTACAAAACTCCTATATAAACAGCTGAAGGAAAGAGAGTGGCAAGTTAATGGGGGTCTCAAACCAGCATCTATCGATAAAATGTACTACCTTGCAGGTATTGCATCCTCCCGACATCCTCCGCAAAGTAGCTGCAGATGATGAAAGGTAGAAGGTCGAAGTAAACGAATTACACCCACTGCACAGTTACGCACCAATTTAATTGAGACAGAAATCCAATGGAAAGTTTCTAAATTTATCGCTGATCTTGAAAATGTCATTACGGAAATGCCAAGAAGATCTATGGGCAGTTACGATAGTTCAAGCATGGAAGAAACATTCAGAGTGGTTACCACTTGGAAGTAATTTAAATGGACTGTCTGAAAGTTACTGAACTGATCGAGAACTTGTGTCAGGAGAACCAAGGACAACTTTGTAAAGTAAGGATATAGAGAAGAATCAATGAAGCATCTGATGCAGTGTCCATGCTGCTCAGCAACATACAGAGGACGAATTACTCAGCTGCTATTGCCAGATTCTGGGTGAAGACAATTTAATATTTATTTTCTACATTAAATTTTATTTCGCTTCTAACTTAATTTTTTGTTGTTGTTGAGTGTTTTGTTTTCTATTCCTGTAATTGCTTTTGACACTATAAACTTGTAAGTGTGCCAAGTATACTATTATGAAGTCGTTCCTTACTGGTTAATTTTTCTTTTCTTTTTCAGTAATCAGGTTTTTCCGATAATTCCACATCAACCACATACATTTCGCTGTTAACTCCGATTCCAGGGTAATCACCAACGCTGAAAATTACCTGAAAACAGTAATCTTAATATTTTAGATTATCATTAATGAAGCAATCGTATATTTATACACTTCTCTGTTTTCTCAAGCAACACTTTTATTAACTACAAATAAAATTGTTTACTCAAGTTTTACAATTCTACAACTATTATCGATTACTTATCGCTTGATCTCATCCTTCGTTAAAACATTAACAACAATTTATTAATACAATCAAACTTCATCATGCCATCAGACTTGTTCTTTCATATGCTACAACAGGCTACTCCACCCCACCAAAATCAATTTTCAGTCACTCTTTCAACATTCGATTGTTTCATTTTTTTCTATAACCATTTGCTGAAACAGGAAACCAAAGATTTTGTCTCTCTAGGTTCGACGCTCTTTGCCTCTTTAAACTAAAATAAGCAGTTTATACAACCATATTATGTGCGTATATGCAAATATGATTTTGACATTAATTTCTGTAAATAATGAGGTCATCATGTATCTCACAGACTGTATGGAGAGGAGTTCTGGATTCTGCGATTGTAAGGTCAGTTGGATGTGCAGTTAATTATAGCAGGACGACTAACCGACCTGCGCTGTGTCCGAAGCCGGGCCCTCTGCGTCAGTGCAGAGACCAGTTTTTTAGTCAGGCGCCGCAGCCACCTTTGCCGCCGTTGCCAAGCGTACACCTCAGTCGGCCTCGTTATGGCAGGGGTCATCGCGGATCCCACTCTCTGACACGTCATTACTCGTCACGTAACACTAATGATGGAATTAGTACCGACGGTCGCAAAAACCTTAACACGACCGATGACCAAATAAAAAGAGTGTCCACTGAGGTTTTATTCCGTGTAGGACAACGCAATGGACGAAATATTTCTGCAGACGCCGTGCAGAAATGACGCCTGGCATTCTGTAGGAACTGCTCCATATAAACCGCTAAGATTATCTTTAGTCAGTATTTCCATAGTTCTATATAGTTTCGGGAGAATGCAGTTATGTTTCGCTAAGTTCTATTTCCACTGACCTATTATTTCAAACAGATTTTTTTGGTCTGTTGGAAAGCACGATGCGATATGTGCTAGAAGCGATTTGCCGAGTTGCGTAATAGAGCAGCCTAATTATACACGGCACTATGCAAGAAAGCGAGCGATATTTTCTGCCTTTTGTCAGAAAACTAACCGAGTTTTTAAATTTTTCGGGCAAAGTTTTTCTTCGAGGAGAAGTTTGGATGTCCTTCTCTCCATCTATCATATCTCGACTTCAACGATTAAAAAAAAAAAAAAACCTATTTTAGGGGATAAAGAATAAATTCGACTACTTTCTATGAATTATCTTTATCTGAAAGGTCTGTAAATTTAATTTGTTTAAGAAATGTTTTCGGAATTGTAGAATATCGTTATTAGTGTTGTGCCAAAGTACAAGATTGAAAATGCAAAACGAAATGCCGTTTGCACACTTCCTTATAAAAGATTAAAAATTTGGATGTTATTTATATTTTTTGTTTTCCTATTTAAGCTGCAAGTAGTAAAAATGAAAATTTATTGTAACCTTTTGTTTTACCACTTTCGACGATATACACTGAGGTGCCAAAAGTCATGGGATACTTCCTAATATCCTGTGGGACCATCTTTTGCCTAGTGAAGGACAGCAACGCGACGTGGCATTGACTCAACAAGTCGTCATAACTACCCTCAAGAAATATTCAGCCTTGTTTCCTCTTCGCCCGTTGCAGGACGTTGTCTATAAACTGACCTTTCGATCGTGTCTCAAATGTGGTTGAATCGATTCGTATCTGGCGATCTAGGTGGCCAAATCTTTCGCTGGAATTGTCCTTACTGTTCCTCAAACCAATGGTGAAAGAATTTGGTTCGTTGAAATGATGCATTGTCTTATTGAAGAAATCTATCGTTGTTTGTGAACATGAAGGCCATGAATGGATGTATATGATCTCCGTGCAGCCGAATATATTCAGTAAATGGCCGTTTCTGTATAAGCAGAGGTCCTAGTCCATGCCATGTAAGAACAGCCGATACCAGGATTGAGCCACCAAACGCTTGTTCAGTGCCTTCCTTACAACCTGGTTCAATGACGTCGTGCGGTCTGCGCCACTCTCCATCACTTCTGTCAGCTCTAAAAAATCGGAATCGTGACCCATGTGACCACGCAACCTTTTCCAGTCATCTAGGATCCAACCGAATAGTTTACGAGTCCAGGAGAGGCGCTGCGGCCGACGGCGTTTTGTTGAAAGTGGCATTCGCATCGGTCTTCTGCTGCCATGTCCCATTAACGCTGCACTGTCCACACGGACACGTCCGTCGTATGTCCTACATTTAGTGTTGCTGTTCTTTGACGCCTGTATGTGAACAATGGCACCTCGGCGCAGACGTAGCTGGTTTAGATCATTAAGCAGACGTGGTGTGGTCACTACGTTGTCCATGGCGAAAGGTAATACCAGACATTACAGATTCACATACCAAGATGGAGCTACCACAGCTATCACAGTGACTTTCTGACAATCATCCATGGCTTCGTGGGATCTGCACCACACTCGAAACGTACTTTAAGCTATTATCGTTGCCCAGAGACATAAAATCTATCTGGTCTGCGATGTAATGCAAGAAATAGACAAACGACATAATAAGGGCAAAGAAATGACTAAAGTGTGGGTGGTATGCGAGGCTATGAAATGGCAGATAATCTAGCGAAGAAAGCCATCGCTTTGGAATGAAGTACACTCGCAAGATACCTGCACCAGACCATTAGAAGAAGGTCACAGGTTTACTGTGTTCAAGATGGTACAATGATTGGGAAAGCTCGACAGGATACAGAGGAAAGAACTACAGGAAAACCCAAGTGTATGCATCGGAATCACATGGTGCAAATAATGGAGGCTAACAATGGGAATTTTATTCTAAAATTTATAAGCTACTATTATTCTGAGTAATTATTTAATTAATACGATTTCTTAAGAGGTTATCTGGCTACCATCTTGCAGCCTTTGACTGAGATATTGCATTCGGTAACTGACAAAAATCTCTGCAGCTTAACCTTTTTTTTTATCTGCTTAACGTCTCTCTAACAGCAAGGTCTTTAGAGACGGGAAAGGATGGGGGGCAATGAATGGGAAGGAATTAGGCCATGGCCTTTTGAAGGAAGCATCCCGGCATTTGCCTGGAGTGATTTGGGAAACCATGCAACTTAACTATTCACTTCTTGAAAACTTGCAATTTGCTTTATAAAATGATAGCATTCTAATTTGCCAAATAAACTTAAACTCGCCTGTTTATTGAAAATGTTCGTTGACAATTATATATCTGACTGCTTACAACAAAAATGCTTACTGTTTTGATTAAACCAAAATTTGTCTTCCCATACGATGTTGATTTAGTGTCTGTTGCTATACACCTGTATATTATGATAGAATATTCACGTCACACGTGAGCCACACGTGAGCTGAATAATAGTGCCTACACCTACAAATGGAAATAAACAATTGTACACTGCCAAACTCTCACATAACAATCTATTAACGCCAAATAGTAATCAAAGTCAGCTTGAAATACTTCTAAATCATACAGAAAATTACTAACTGCTTGATACAAGCATTTTGAATTGAGTGAAGAATGCAAAATAATAGGAAATAAGTGTGGTGATAGTACCAAAGTTTACTAAAATACTGAAAAATGAATCTAAATTAGTTTAATTGAATTTAAGGTGGTTTGGGTAGGCCGAAAAGAATGACGGGAGCGTTAAAGAGAGGCTGAAATTCAATCATGGAAAAAAAAAAAAAAAACAAAAAAAAAAAAACACTTAAACTGTATTGAGACCTATGACACGCCGCACTGCGAATATGGAGAAGATACCAGCCATCCGATTTTAGGATGTCCACGGAGAAGGGAGGAAATGGGGGTACAATACAACTGGGAATGTAAGCTGTATTGTGTATATCGTATTTTGTTTAATGTAATATTATACAGCAAAACTGTTGTAAATGTTATCATAATTTGTTATCTGTATTTAGATGTTTTATTTTTTTGTATGTTATGTTGTTATTTTTAAGGTAGTATTGTATAGCAGAGCTATTGCTAATGTGCAGTGTTGATACGGAATCGTATACACAGGGTGGCAGTGTGCTCAATAAATCTAAAATAAAAAAAAAAATCAACCTTAAAATAGTGACATTCAACTGCATACCTGTATACTTATATCCTGACGCCCAGTTTGTAACAACAATCTATTGAACGTTTTTAAACCCATGAACACGACTAATTGTATGAAAACTCCTACTTTCCTACTCCGAAGTTTAGAAGATGTCAACGACACGGGTTCAAATGCTGAAGTTTAACTAATTATTAACAAATATCACACTTTTTTTTTATAAAGGCTTATGTATTATACATTTTAATTTTTTTTTTTAAATGCTTTACGTCTCTCAACAGCGAGGTCTTTAGAGACAGGAAAGGATGGGGGCAAGGAATAGGAAGGAATTCGGCCATGGGCTTTTTAAGGAATCATCCCGGCATTTGCCTGGAGTGATTTGGGAAACCATGGAAAACCCAAATCTGGATGCCCGGACGGGGATTCGAACCGCCGTCCTCCCGAATTCGAGGCCAGAACGCTATCCGTTACACCACCACGCTCGGTTTATACATTTTAAGACATAGTAGTTACACGTAGGCGAATGTCAGGAATGAAATTATATTTTTGATGAAATTTTTTGATGCAATGCAATGTTAATTGCTGCTTGTGGGTAATTACAACGTCAAGCGAATGGAACGAAAGTTATGCTACATTTTGTTCATATGATGGCAAATATATTTATTACATTATGAGCCAATAATATAAATACCTTCAGATTCCGCTGCAAGCTCAAGCATAGAATGTAAGAAGCGTTGAATGGTGTCGTGCGAAATTTCTTGCCAGACTGTTTTTACGAGAGTTCTTACTATCAGTTGTACGTTTACAACGGGCATGTTGCCAACTGACCGTATCACAGACGCATTCATTGTGTAGGCGACATATCTGCAGAATATGCAGGCTCTGGAAAAAGGCGATATCTGCCTAGCTTTGGAAAAGGTTTTAACTTCCCTCACAATGTGTGCCAGAATACAGAGCCCAGGGCCGGCGTTAGAGGGGGTTAAGCGGGGCAAAAGTACCCGGGGTCCGGGCCACCAAAGGGGGGCCCCGCCGGCCTCGGTGCCTAAATAAATAGAAATCAAACACAAATTTTAAAATCTGCACCAATAATCTTGAAATTTTTTGTATTAAAATGTTCTGAGTTTATCCAAAAAAATCAAAGTGTAAAGTAAAAATATCTTCGGTGAGGGGGGGGGGGCTAAGATCGCTTACCCGGGGCCCGAGAATCCTAACGCCGGCCCTGACAGAGCCAGATGTTTTCTAAAACTATTTTACATCAGACTCCTTGAGAAAAGAAGATGTTGTTGAAATTGACCTCCAGTAGAAGTAGCCGGATCGCGAATTCCATCTATTGATGTCCCACATCGTAATACCAAGCGTTCGGCCAGTATCACTCCACAAAACGTATTCTGCAATCCATCGATACCTTCCATAATCCGTAAGAGGATTCAGTGCGTTTCATGTAAGAGTAACTCGTTTCTTAAAAGAAGACGTTATGCTAAACAGCACGCCATCGTCTCACCGATGTATACTGACCGAACGTTTGGTATAATGATGTGTGACATCAATGAATAGAATTCGCGATCCGTCTGGGTGTTGCTTTTTTTTTTTTTTTTTTTTTTTTTGTAACAGTTTAACGTCCCTTTTTAACCACGTGGTCTTTAGAGACGGGAAAGGATGGGGGCAAGGAATGGGAAGGAATTCGGCCATGGCCTTTTTGAAGGAAGTATCCCGGCATTCGCCTGGAGTGATTTGGGGAAACCATGGAAAACCCAATATCTGGATGCCCGGACGGGGATTCGAACCGCCGTCCTCCCGAATGCGAGGCCAGAACGCTATCCGTTACACCACCACGCTCGGTCTGGGTGTTGCACTTTTCATTTCCGCCAGTATATGATATCTAGATTTTTTTAACAAAATTTTGTTTCTTTAGTGCTTGTAGAAATGGAAGTAATTAGAACAAGAAACCAGAATCTAAAAAGAACTGCTATGTTCGGTGGAACCAATCAGTAAATCGCTTTCGACAATCCCGCAGTTCACAGAATATGGAATTGATGAATGATAAACCGGAATTTAGATTTGACTTCTCCTTTGTGCTTATCCCCCAGGTCTTGCTGATATTTTTTGTCTGTATAGTTTTTTCCCTGACGGACAGTGATAAAAATATTTTTATTCGTTTCAAATGGCCAATTTGGAGGAAACAGTCGTGAAATTTGATTTCAGTTAGCGGTTAACGATCTTTGTATCTGGCGCCTTCGTCGAAGTAGATAGAGACACTGCAAGCGACGTTATAATTGGAAACTGGCAGCTTGCATTTTAATGGCTTTAGAAGCTTAATAGCTCCCGGTATGAGACGTTTTTATGGATATATCTTAAGATTTATTAGAGATTCTATTGCCAGGTACTCGAGAGTTGTTACTGTGAAATGAATTCAAGTTCTCGACATGTTAATGCTTTTAAGAAGCTGAGTTGAAACTGAACCAATTAATTTTTAGGCCCTTTTAGTCCTTTTCATTTGTGTGTTGTTTATTTAAAGATATAAATCAGCGTTTGTCATAAAGGGAGCTATTACATGAATAAACAGTGCTACAGTGTTTGTTGTGGGGATTATAAATATTTATCACGTTTGTCTTATTGCTCGTTTTTGTGACTCGAAAATATGTTTCAAAAACGTATTACCTTTTTCATTTTTGCTTTCGCGTTTGAACCACTATACACTTATGAATACTTATAGAGAATAGTCTTACCTTTAATTAATTAAACACTTATATCTTAAAATTCGAAACTTTCACGGATGTAGAAGATATGTGAAAAGTAATAGATTAGTTTTACTCTAATATTGAATTAAATGTTGCTTTGAAATAAACTCTCTTCAAATAGTCTCTGAATGAAGAGGTAATTAAGTCTTACTTAGTGTTTTGTTCCATTGTATTTAATACTCATATTTCAGCTTCGAAAGCTACCAGCGAGCAGAAAAATGAGTTAATTCGAGAAAAAATGACAAGTTTTTCTCGTTATCAGTCAGTTAACTCCACCTCAGTTAAGATGATCTGATAAAAGCTATACAGAATACCTTTAAAAGTATCAGACTTTATGCTGGCAAGGTTCAGTTTGTCCTCAGGAACCACAACCGTCTTCAGAGGACGCCTTTTGTATTCAAACACTCCTTTCAACGCCCACGCCATATTTAGGAGTTTCAGGAAGGCTTTTTTTGAAGAGTGGAAATATCACTGTGCTTTGTTGTGAGTCAAATCAAATCCTGATGGCGTCATTTTTAGCTGGGTATACAGTAAAAATGTGCGAGTAAGAGTAAGGAGCCAGAAAAAGTAGAGAAATGCGGTGTCTGCTCAAGAAAGCCAAAATCAGATCGGAAGAATGATCGAATACAAATACAGTGTGCGTTGATTAAGCTCTCATTCAAATGATGGCTGCCAGCGACTAATATTTTCTGAGGCCAGCACAAATTTCGTACACACGTGTTTAGTTTCACACAAAGTCGAACAAGTTTCAATTGTTAATCATAACTACATTTTCACTACAAGATTTTACGAACCATTCGAATGTACTGGTGAATGCAATCAATTTGAGTAACTATTTCGTTGGTTTTTCTCAAAGATATTTTTCCCCTCTTGTGTCATTAGAGATTGCAGAGTCTTTGCAAATAAGAAACTGGAAGGATGTAGGCTTTGGCCTTTATGAAAGAACTATTCCAGGAGCGATGGGAAAACGAAATACGGATCGCAGAACCGGGAATCTATTTCCCGAATGTAAAACACGATCGTTACGCGCTCACACACGCACTCGATGTTTATGCTATTGGTACTGTGCACTTATTTTTCTACGAATTTTACTGTTACTCAGTAACTTCCAAGGATACAGTTTAATATTACTGAATAGATTATTTCAAAATGTAATATTATTCCTCATGCGGACAGAAATGTAGAATATGTCCGTATCTTGCTGGTATTATTCCGTAAAAAAATTCGTTACCTTCGATAAAAGCCAATGGATACAGGTAAAAGAAAGCAAATAAAGACAAGAATGAAGTGTCAAATATGTCACTCAGTTTATACAAAACGTTTGGTTGCTATATTGCCACAGACTGCAATTAAACTGCCTATCGATGTACCACTTTTCACCGTGTTCGAAACTGAATAATATAAGTGAAAAAATATTCAAAGAAGTCATTCGAAAATTTTGTACAGAATTTTACTAACAATTACTTGCTCAGTGTAATTAAAACTTGACTTGTTGTCGGAAGAAGTACACAATTAGAGATTTTGATCCAAACCTTTGGAATATGCAGACTAGTTGCTGGAAACTACTGGAAATTAAATTTGTTTCCAAAATTAATCACCTCCTTTATTTTTGAGATATAAGAACAGAATATTTTTCCCCAGCTAGCTCTGTTAGTGCTCCAGAAATATGAAATTTCACACTTTTGAAAAAAATTGCACTTACTTCCTTTTTCAGAGGTTTTGCACTTCATTTTTTCGTTTTTTCTTTTGCTGCAAATGCCTACGTTTCGGCTCCATCCTGTGGCTTTATTCATGGTTGCTTCTCGTTGTCTATCCACTTGGTGTACGTACCATCAAGTATATCCGTAAACCAGGCCAATAGATAACGAGAAGGAGCCCTCACGAAGACCGCAGGTTGGAGCCGTAACGCCAAAACTTTTTTTTTTGCTGTCATCAGTCTTTCGACTGGTTTGATGCAATCCTCCATCCTTTCCAATCTTGTACTAACCTCTTCATCTCTACATATCCCTTAAAACCCACGTCCTCAATTATCTGCTTCATATATTCTAATCTCTGTCTTCCTCTACAGTTCTTACCTTCGACTGTTCCCTCTACCAGCAAATTAACCAATCCAGCATGTCTCAAAATATGACCTACCAGCCTGTCTCTTCTTTCTGTAAGTTTTTTCCACAAACTTCTTTCCTCACCCATCATTTCCAAAACTCGTTCATTTGTTACTTTGTCTGTCCACTTAATTTTCAGCATTCTTCTGTAGAACCACATTTCAAATGCTTCAATTTTCCTTCTTTCCGGTATTCCTAAAGTCCATAAGAACAGAATATTTTTTCCCAGCTAGCTCTGTTAGTGCTCTAGAAATATGTAATTTCACACTTTTGAAAAAAATTGCACTTACTTGCATTTTCAGAGAGTTTGCACTCCATTTATTCGTTTTTTCTTTTGCTGCAAATGCTTACGTTTCGGCTCCAACCTGTGGCATCATTCAAGATTGCTTCTCGTTATATATCCACTTGGTGTACGTACCATCAAGTGTATCCGTAAACCAGGTCAATATATAACGAGAAGCAGCCCTCATGAAGGCCGCAGTTTGGATCCGAAACGCCAAAACGTTGGCATTATATATAAAACCGAAAAAGGCAAGTAAGTACAATTTTCTCCAGAAATATGCACGACCTATTTCTTTTCAGTTTTTCTAGTAGTTTGTAACGATGAAATTCCAAAAGAAAATATACGATTTTTTAAAAATGGAAATGTTTCTTTTAAAAACACTGTGTTTTGGATGATTCTGCTCAAGGAATGAAGGAAGAGAAATTTTAGTCGCGAACATAATATAATAGTTTGGTAATATTTTCTGTTGGCTATGTTCCAGGAGGCGATGAGCAGCCCAGGCCTGCCCCCCGGCTGTTCCACGGGCGCTGTGTCAGGTGCGGAGACCAGTGTCCGGGATTCGCGCCGCATTTTTGGAGGTAATAACGCGCTTTAAAATACAGATCTCCCGGCATTTATCCGTAAATGTACCCGCCAGTGCGAGTTGAGGCGCCACACGCTGGATCGGGAAGGTATAACTACACTAGGATCAAATCCTGGCCCCCGCGTACCGACTATGCTGATTGCGGTTATTAGGCAATCGTCAAGGTGAATACTGGGACAGTCTCAAGTTTCCTTTTTTATACTACACATTTCAAAAACAAAATATACACTTACCACACAGAACATAATTACACGTTTCGCATACAGAATATATGTGGAAAATAACTACCACATTAATATTTACCTAGTAGTGCATGGTATCACTCTCCACGTGGGAAAGAGCATGGAGAACAGCCACGTTAAAACCTGCCTTAGGGGGAAAAACTAATGATAATCTGTAAATGTGGTGAAAGCCAATGATATGTAAGACAAAATTAAAACCATACTCTCTTTTCTATTTTCCTGAATTGACGATTATTTAAATTCTGAATAAAATAATTGAAATGCTAATTGTCAGGCTGCCAAAAAGAGAAAGATATTTTATCCAAAATTTTACCTCAAGTCTTTGAAACTACACTCTTAGACTTTCAGAAAGTATTTCAAACACTTTAAAAGCATGTGGCAAAAGCTTTAGGAATATGTGATACGTTTTCAATATTAAGGCACAACTTATGCATTTGAATGACTGTGAAGCGTCTATATCTATATACTATTATAAATCAGTAAGCAAGCTGCGTATGTCTCTTTATTTGAACGGGAGCGGCGGAGAAACTATCACAGCAATTTGGACGGAGTTTTCAAATTTTTTAGAACTAATGGTGCCAGTCAAAATCTTCAGAAATAGCTAATGACTTATATATACCGTGGGAAGTTGCAAGTAATTATAATCCTTTTTGTAAAGGAAATCGTGGGCCACAAATCATTTTGCACTTTCAGACGCTCACTCCTTTCGCAAAAATCTGACAAAACTTAGGATTTCGTTTATTGCTATTCAGTTTTCTGTACCGCAGTACTCTAAAAGTAAACGGAAGACGTGAATCAAACGTAATCAGCATTTACTTACATCGTAACAGGTCAGTTGTGATGTTAAACTCGTATTAGATTACTATTGTGGTTGACAATATTGTCTCTGGAAACAGTTAAACAGTTTGTATCTGGTACAATATGCCTTCCCACTGTACAATAAATGACAATACGCCAAGACTTCTTCCTTACATATCATTATGGATACGAAAATAAGTTTTCTTTCTCAAGGAAAACTGCTACAGAACTGTCCATATTTCGATGGAATTTACTCGATTAATATATATTTTGTGGCTCTAATGTGCAAATATTCTTAAATAATATCGCCCAGGGAACCTGTGTACAAATTCGGGCTGCTGTTAAAACCACATACAATAAAATAAACGTTATTTCTATAAAATAACTCCATAATCCTGATTTTCTAATGTTTATCTCCATACATGCTATTGAGTTGATGACGATAGCAACATGAAACAATGAAATTCAAAATTAACTAGGCATCCTAACACCTTATGTTACAACGCGTAAATTTTAAAACTACATTCATTATGCCCTATACTGTAACATAGCGTGTCAATTGCCATTCCGGTCTAGGCTGCACTTAAACCTAACGACAAACTTGTCTTCTGTCACACGCGCATTAATACATTCACTGTTTCGCTATCGAAACTTGGCCTGCTGGAGATACTTATATGCGACTGATATAATGACATCAATAATACGGCTTTATTGAAAGCAAAGAGATTTTAAATTAATTCATAGCCTGATGCGACAACGCGTTAATTATAAAGCTAAATCCATATTATCTCCTATGTTTCAACAAAGCTTATCAACTGTCATCATGGTCCACGCTGTAGTTCAACCGAACCACAACCTCCGATAATATTGCCGTTCGAAATCATAGCTTCAGTCAAAAGTTCTTTAATACATACACTGTACCGTGAACAAATCTTGACTTTTTGGAATTACTTATATGTGCCTGAAATAATGGTATTAGTAATACGGTGATTTGAAAGCGAAGGAAATTAAAAATAATTCTTAACGTGCGCTGTGCAAGATTAGTTTTAATCCACGTAAATTTCTATTTTATATTAGAAATAGCTGACCTTCAAAAAAAAAAAAAAAAAAAAAAAAAAAAAAAAAAAAAAAAAAAAAAAAAAAAAAAAACCAGTATCCTAACAGCATAAGGAAAAAGAAAATCATTTCAGAAAGTTAAATTGGCATTGGGTATCACTGGAAGAAGGTAGGAGGTTGAAGAGAGTGCTGGGAATATACAGGACATATATTGGTGATGGGGCTTGGAGGGATATTGGTCAAAGAATTAAGAATGGTGCATGTAAGGGGAGCACGACCATGACCACAAGCTGGCGCTCGATTTATTGCATAAGGGAGCAGGAAAATTTTCTTTTGTTGGTAAGGGTATCCGGGATTGGAACAAATTCCCAAGTGAAGTGATGAATAATGTACCAAAAACGCTTAAGGGATTTAAAATTTGTAAATCAGAAAAATAAATGGGTGAGGGATTTAACATTCCAACTATAAAAGAAAATGTTAAAAAAATAAAAAGGAGTAATTAGATGACTGGGAGAATTATCACCTGGGCATTAGCTGCATTGCAATGAAATTAATAATAATAATAATAAATCGTGTTTTCCTCCGTATCAGCATTTAAAAATGGCACACAGAGGCATTACAGTGACCAACCTACTAAGTAAGGTAACGGTAACATTTTATTTCTCTTAAACATTGTTACACTTACTTACGAGTATATCACAAAAATAAAACCTTTTCTATTCTTCTCACAATAATTATCTCCACGAATTAGTACAGTTAATTTTTCAGATAGCTTTTCTACTATTTCATAAATTGTATGACATTAAAATATGAATGAAACAAAAAACTCTTGGACATCAGTATGAAAACGAAAAGAAAGGAAAGTTTTTGAAGATCATGCCTACCAACATTTGGTAATAAAATAAAATCGGTAAAGAATTTTTACACATACCAAAGCACACGCGCGTGATGCAGCGGGCAAATGCTAGTTTTATAGTAAATCAGTTTATGATTTGATGACAATAGAATGCTTCTTAAAGCTCGCCATCCCAGCTTGATGCGATGAAAAATTTAATGCCTTACATCTACTCTCATATTTGCAAACTGGTCAAGATAAATGATGTACTCACTGATATTTTCTAAAGATACGTTATTTATTTGTAAACTCCCAACTATCTGTTAGATATGTTGAAAGACTGGTACTCAGATGGGTGGCCAAGTTTTGAAGTTAATCAATGTCGTTGGTCAAAAGTGTAATGTCATCAGCGAAAAATGATGAATAAAATGTGAAAATTAATTAAAGGCAAATGGTTTCCGTGACAACTATATACACACACTGGACGTAACAAACCGATTTCTCATTGAATAACCAACGGAAACATCAGAAAGAGAAATATTGATGTATGGGAGAAAAAGTGTCAATCATCTTCAAAACGAATCTGAATAAGATTCATTAGTAGCACGCACTATCAACCTTGCTCTGGGTCCTCGGATGTCGTCATGGAGAAACCTTTTTGGGCGGCCGCGAAAGGTAATCGGTTTAGAGTTGTAATCCGGTCGGTTGCGGTCACAGGTGGCAGGTTGCCATGGCAACAGGTTTAAGCAGGTGGTTTGGCCCCGCCTGCGCGTTGAGTTCATTCGGCTCGGATTCCACAGTCCAGCCGAATATTTCTAACCTCTTCCTCTTTGGCAGTTCATTCCTTTAATGCATGACTCCGTATACATATATATATATATATGTGTGTGTGAATCTGCATACTTACATACTTTTCACAATGACTCTTATCTTTACAAACAGCTAGTGACAAAAACTATAAGACAACTTATATCTAGCACTCCACGCTTTTTTTTACATTAAATTTAATTTTTTAATCTGTGACTGTAAGCTTATTCACAAATAAAAAAAATTATACTGAATTGTGGCACGTCCTATCGCTGTTAAACAAAATCTTTACATTTAAAGATTATTTTTAACCTTTTAGTTCACATTGCTACAAAAGTGTGTTTTTTTGTTTTTTAAACTATAATTTTACTTTTGCTTGGCTTACGCCCTATCGATGTCGAGGTCATTAGAGGACTAGGAACGGGAAGGAATTCGGCCATGGCAATTTGAAGGAACCACTCCTGCATTTGCCTCGAGTGATTTCTGGAAACCGTGGGAAACTGAAATCTGGATTAGCGGATGAATATTCGAACCCGCGTCCTCCAGAATACGAGGCCTGAGCGTTACCGTCCACCCTCCGTCCTCGGACCTGATTTAGTTTCCACAGCCCTGATGTCGGGGTTGGCGAACCGTAAAGCCCGCGACGATAAAACAAATAAAAGAAATCGATAATGTTTTTTCACTAAATATACATTAGGGAAAGTAATAATCGAAATAGAGACACTTTTTCGCTAAATATGCATTAGGGAAATTAATCACCGAAATAGAGGCACTCTTATTTTTGGGAGGTCCGAAGGTTTAGCATGGAGCAAACTCTCTGCAACAGCGCTCATTTGTGAAGGCGGCAAGGTTATTGATTCCTGCCGCCGCTCACCGATAAAAGCGGAGGTTTTTATCGCTTGTTATAAGCGGAATGGCAGCTGGTGCAGTTTTATTGCTGTGTTCCCTGCGCGACGTCGTGATTCGTGGCCGACGATCTCTCGGCACTTTCTCCCTCCACCCCGCTCACTGCCCGCACAGTGGTTCTTTACTTCCTGCAGTCACGCGATAGCTACCCCACTAGCAGTTGCTTCTCTTCCACACAAACTCTCTTAATCCTTAGTGAAACTGTTCTGCGGATGCCAAACTAAAACGCTTAAACATCTTACTTCTGAAAAAAAAAAATGGTTTACAGTTTTAAATTACTCTGCTCTAAGTGTAGACAGCTTTGCTGAATTATACCATCTTCCTGGCGATATTGACTGAAGATACACTTAAATTAAATTTTAATTACAATGCAGCGCACTTTACACGCCCATCTTTCCCCTTCCCTGCACTCACCTACATTTGTCCTCTACAAGTTTCAACTTTAAATTCTTTTAACGTTTTCGGTAAATTATTCATCATTTCTCTTGGTCACTCATTCCAATCCCTGACACCCTTACCTAAAAAAGAGAATCTTCCTCCACCCTTGTGCTTGAAAGCGAGTGCCGCTTGTGGTCATGGTCATCTTTTCTCTTCCATGCATTACTTTTCATTCTTACACCAATATCTTTCCACGCCTCATCACCAATATACGCCCATGACCCTCTTCACCATCCTTCTGTCTTCCAATGAAACCCATTCCAGCTCTTTTATCATATCCGTCACTGATTGCATTCTGCGGTAATTCCCAAATCTAGCAGCCATTTTTTGCACCCTCTATACCATTCTACTACCATATTCCAAGCAGTGGTCTGACCAAAGTTTTGCAACCCAATTTCTTTACTTATCTCGAACATCCCCTCATCACTCTTTCAAACAAGTGCGGAATTTTGAAACCTTCCTACTACCTGTCCTATGTGTCCTGTCCAAGTAAGCTCGTTATCAAATGTAATGCCAAGATATTTACATTTCACGTCTTCAACAAACAATTCTTTCATTTCGTATTTCTCTACTCATTATTCCCAAATTGGTTGGTAACAAGGTCTCAAGAGTGACTCTTAGGTCTCACGAAATACGGACTTGCTGCAAGAAGAGCACTGAACCTGTGATCTGAACCCTGGGACTTTCGACGTTTGCAGTATTGCGTTATAACTCACAATATAAAACTACAATTATCACTTTCCGTTGCAATCCATAAACGAAAGCAAGTAATATTTATGGGGTCAATGAGATGATTTATTTAAGAAATAACAGACTTCGAGAACATTTTTACATGTTTTGTGAATTTTGTGTGTGTCATGTGTGTTCTATAACTTATAGATCGATTGGAGGTAGGACGGCTAGTTCCATTCCTGTGTGTGTTTAAATGTTGTTGTTATTTGTGCATGACTGTGATGACTGTTGTTAAGTGTAGTGTGTTTCTCTGAAAGAAGGAAGAGGGTGAAACATTGTGATGTCTCATTAAAGCTAACTCATGACATATAAGAGCTGCTGCCGACGGAATATCATTGTTGCCCTCATTCCAAACGCACTGCGGAGGGATTTGGGAAGTATTTTTTTCCCCCACTTTTGACTTTACGTCTTGTCAACAGCGAAGTCATTACAGTTGGGAAAGGATTGGGCATAAGGAACCGGAATGAATTTGGCCATGGCCTTTTCAGGTAACTATCCCAGCATTCACCCGACGTGATTTTGGGTAAACATGGAAAACCGAAATCTGGATAGCTGGACGGGGATTCGAACCCGCGTCTTTCCGTAAGCCTGGCACGAGCGTTATCGCTCACCAACCTGTCTCGTGTGGCAATGAAATCCAGGACTGCGTTACACAATCTGATGATTAGGAGTTCTGTCTCGCCACCAATCCTAAACTACGGGTCAAGTACTGATGATGAAAATTCTTCCATCACCAGCGCTGAACAATAGAAGCATATGGTTTATTTTATTAATTCTTGGGTCATGAGTACAGAATACTTTTATCCGCAATTAACGTAAATAAATAATTCTATTTGAATGTCAGGGAGTAGTTGGCTGCAATACTAAACTAATTACGATAGCTCTAGCACTTAGATAAATAGTCTGAATTAACTTTTTCGAGAGAAAGAAATTTTGTTTATCACATTGTTTAAGTAGCACCTCTGATGTTGCAAAACGCATCTTAACAGCGTGTTATAGAATTTGATCATGTTTGGGCCTGCCTCCCGAAACGATGATTGAAAACTCTCGTCGAAATATAATGATTAAATTTGGAATTAACGTTGTCGACTCATTTGGAGTGTTTTCTTAAGAAGTGTATTATGCATGCATTATCTTGTTACTGATCTGGCACCTAAATTCTGTTGCTTTGGTATAATTTTTTAAATTAAATTTATCACTTTTAATCACCTTTTGCAAGATACAAAGTGAATGCAAATATGCAGTATGTCAGCAAAATATCTCTCCATATGTTCAGGTAAAGTTCTGGCTGCAAAGGCACTAAATCAAGAATTTTAAAATAATATAATGTAATGATAGTCAGTACTCATAACTCAAAACATCCAGTTGATTTTCATAGACTGCGCTCTTTACTGTACTGATGAAATGGAATTAATGTATAAGGTTTCACAGCCTGAAATCGTCGTCGTGTTTTCAAAGAAAAAAAGAAAATGCTCGTACTTTTAAACAGCGACACAAATTGCGTTCATTATCATACCAGGCTGGCTGGCACTGTATATTCAAGACACACTTCGAAGAAATAATGAATGGGGGATGGCTTAGTGCGTATAGCAGGAACGAGAACATAAACTTGCTTGTCGTCTCAGCCGCAGCAACTACTTCTAGCTTTACACAGATTAATGGTCCTTTATGCATCACCACGGTCAGCCAGGGCGGGAATGCATCGCACCGTCTTTTACCGCTGCTGTTATTAACCCGAAGATAGCTTTCAGTTTCCTTTTATTGTGTTGCACCCGTGCCACACCTGCCTGCTATTAACAACGAGTGGCAATAAACCGACACACGACTTACTGCATTTTATTGTTCTGAACGCGTACTCAGAATATGCGAACATATTTTTTTGTTTCTCAGTTCATAAAACTAACAATCCGTTGTATTCAACAAAAGATCTAACAAACAATAACGAGGTCGTGCAAGTCTAATGGTTTTATTACTGTTTTCTGCGTCTGGTTAATCTTCACAAAAACAGCAGTTTCTTGTAGTTTCCGGTACAAAGTATAAAAAGAAATTACTTTCAATATTTATAAATATCCAGAAATTGCGTTATTTACGTTTTTGTTATTCGTATATATTCTGTTACAAAAAAAAAGTGCAATACTAATGTAGAATACGTGCAGATTTTACTGTGTGTCGTTATTCCTTAGTTACTTGTTTGGATATTTTGATTTAGTTATCTGCCTAACCCGTTCTTCTTACACACCATACATGGCGACAATTTGAAAGTCAGAGCTATGTAAATTCGGATGTTTATGACACGAAACTGATAAACGAAAAGATACCACATAATCGCAACATTTCGTTTAAATGGCGCCAGCATTTACAGAGTAATGCTTATTCAAGTTTTAGAAAGGTCGTATCTGAATGCCAATTGTAATGTTGTAAATACTACGTCTACATATACGATTCTACTGGAATTAACACGTCTTCTTTTATTCATCACTCAGTTACAGATTTACACGAGAATCGCACTATCTCAATTAAATTATATGTTCATTGCACTAACAGAATTGAACTCATAAATTACATCCTCTCCTTTAAATTCAGTCCGCACCTCTCGTATATTCTTACTCTCTTGTTCCGGATCTGAATATACTCTTCCTCCCGAACTGTTCTCTTTGGAGTTCACAGAGATTCTAGGTCTATACCTCAAAAGAAAATGCTCATTATAATAAGAATTAACACATCCCACTTTGTCTTTAAAAATTAATTTAATTACTAATTTTACGGGGTACAAAACTGAACTCTGCTAACCTTTTGCACAATCAATTTATAAAACTGTATTTTCTAGTAACACACATACGTACTAAAAAATTTCATCTGTTTTCGTTTCCTATTTTGCTTCAAAGTTCTCTTTCGTTTCTTCCAATCCAGCTTACCTTTCTCACCATCGTTCATCACATGGTATTGCTACAACTAATCCATTTCCAAAATACCATTGTTACTTAAATCGGGACTTAAACCCAAAAGTTTCACTTGACCTTATAATTTGCAGGAAAAGCATAGTAGAGAAAGTGGCAAATAAAGCGAGAAATCCAATTTGTAAGTTATTCCAAATTCCGTATTCCGAACAGTAGTTCATGTGTGAATCGGGTTCAACGAAACAAATAGGTAAACGAATAGACAAGTTTATCTTCATTTCTCGGCTTCTCGATGCCGCATCAAGATAAAATATTCCTCATTTAAGTACTGGCATCAAGGATGCATAATGTCTGAAACCCTATGTAAATAAGACGAGTATGTTTGTGCAAGAATCGCACTCATCGGATAGGAATTTGCTCCTCGCAGCTGAAGAGTTTAAAGCAAACAATATATTAAAGTCTAATGCGCTATGTTATCTGTCCATTATGGCTATAAATGATATTGTGCATTCTGTTTAACTGATACGTTGTAATATTATGTGATTGTTATATTTTAAACTTGATTCTGCCGTTAATAAGGTCACACACAAGTGACATCCAAAGTCGATTATGCGATCTTAATAAAATAATGCTTACTCTTTTTCTCGGGTAATGGCCTGTTCATCATTTCACGTTAGGGCTGTTGATATTTTTTAAAATATGGGATTTTCGATATATCGATATTTTGAAAATTATCAATATCGGCTGTCGATATATCGAAAAAAGTATCGATACTTTCATAAATGCAATTTTATAAAATTAAATCTTGTAATAATAAGTCTGTCCACTGACAAATAGATGCGTGATATTGTTCTTGATCAACTTTTCACTTTCGAATCGTTTCTCTTGATGATGATGATTGTTGATTTTTTTAAATTTGATCATTAGGAGTGTTATAATTTTCAGAAAAATTTATAAAACTCAAAACAGGTTCGGGGAAAATCTTAATTTTGTGTATTTTTATGTCTGATAAGCAATAAAGTTGAGGCAGAAGTTTAGCAATCATAGCATGCATTATGACCAAGTTATATAACTTTTATTGATAAGATTTTTGTGGTATTTCATTTAGTTCTGTATGTTGATAGCTTATTCTGACTTGTCTTACATCTCTTGCTCTCTAATTAGCAACTATTTGTTATTTTCACTTCAAATTATTCCTTGTAACACATTAATTTCAAAGTGGACTTCCCTGAACAATGCGCTTATTCAAAAAATAAATTCGCTTTCGGTTGTTGCTGGGTGAGCGATGCCTTGCCTACACTATTTCCATTATCTGAGTAGACTTGGTACCTATAACTTCCAAATTAATTGTAGAAATGTAATAAGATTTACTTAAGCTTGTATGCTACGATTTGCTAATGACATTGTCTTGTTAGCAGATAAGGCTGAGGATATTGAGAAGTTACTGAATGGCATGAATAAAATACTGAAGGAAGATTTTGGACTGAATCAAAGTAAGATAAAAGTCATGAAATGTAGCAGAAATGATACCAATACCAGTAGATTAAATATAAAAATAGGATCGGATGCAATAGGAGAAGTAAGTGAAATTACAACTGATGGCCGAAGCAGGAATGATTTTGAAAGCAGAATTGCACTAGCAAAAAGAGCCTTCATGAAAAAGATAAACATTTTAGTTTCAAATATTGATATAGGAATTAGAAAGAAAAAAAAAAAAACTTCTTAAAACTCTATGTGTGGAGCACAGCACTTTACGGTAGCGAAACATGGACTTTAGGAATACCGGAAAGAAAGAAAATTGACGCATTTGAAATGTGGTGCTACAGAAGAATGTGAAAATTAGGTGGACAGACAAAGTAAGAAATGAACGAGTTTTGGAGATGATGGGTGAGAATAGAAGTTTATGGAAGAAGCTGATAGAAAGAAGAGACAGGCTGGTAGGTCATATTTTGAGACATGCTGGATTGGTTAATTTTTAGTGGAGGGAACAGTTGAAGGTAAGAACTGTAGAGGAAGACAGAGATTAGAATATATGAAGCAGATAATTGAGGACGTGGGTTGTAAGGGGTATGTAGAAATGAAGAGGTTAGCACAGGATAGGAAGGGATGGAAGATAGCATCAAACCAGTTAAAAGACTGAAGAACAGAAAAAGAAAAAAGCTTGTTGATCTCCATACGTAACAGAAATCTGAGCAAACTAGTGTCATTCATAGCAAACGAAAAATGATAACTCATATCTTAAAAATATCGTCGCCGATATCCAGATTTTAGTATCGATATATCGTCTCATAAATATCGATACTTTCAAAAAATAATATCGATATTTCGATAAATCGATATATTATCAACAGTCCTATTTCACGTTAGTGGTGAAATGTTTTGACATAACATCAACGATTGTCCTTTTTTAATTAAGGTTTTACGCCTCGTTGAGTCCGTCGACGTCCAGGTCATTAGAGGAGGGAGATAACTGTTGATAAAGAACTGACAGGAATTCGGCCAGGGTTTTTAAAGGAATCATTCCCGCATTCACCTACAACGAGTTATTTCTGTAAACCATGGAAATCCGAAATCTGAATGATCAGATGGTTTACGTTAAACCGCTCTCTCCCGGATTCCGGACACGAGATTTACTCCTACCCACCCACTGGGCTCGGTAGAAACTGTTCAGTATTGGAACGTGTACTTTGAATAAAATACAGTATATACATTAACTGCAGTTCTGCATGAGAGTGAGCGTCCTCTTGTTCCAGTATCAAATAGGCGACTTGCTAGAGCCTCGTAAAGAAAGTTGTCTGTAATTCAGTTTGACCATTAGCGCTTGAAAATGCCATATCCAGTGTCAGGGCATAGGCGGTTGCTATGAAGCAACGTTCCTGTGGAAGTGCCTTATGCAGTGAAAAAATGAGAAATGATAATTTTTTAAAACATACTCAAACCGAGGTTCGAACGAATTTAACGGCTTGCCTAGCACGTTATTGCTCTTCATTAACCACGGGATTAATACCGGTTTCTAGCAATATTCGTGTTACTGGACAACCAGCATGTTTAACAATTTAATAACCACAGAATTGAATCAAGTTGAGAATTTGCGACGCACATAGTAAATATGATTAGTCGCTGTTATTCGCTGGAAAAGGAGCTGTCTGGCGACTAGAACGTTTATACGACTGGGGTTTCACGTAAAACTGTAAGTTCAGTTTTACTGGAAGAATTACCTGGTTTGATTTCGTGGTCGCGTCAGAAGTGGATGGCTTTTTCCTCTGTTACTTAGGTTCCTTATCTCCATTTCGTATGTCAGTCTTGCAAAGAATAATGACTAACGCATTACTGTGTTCGGGGTAATCAGGTACACTTTGATACAAAATAACAGATACGTTGTATAACCGTCTTATTTAGCTTTTATATAAAGTATAATAACGCAGAGATCCGTTTGACCGTTATTTATGTTTCAGCTACTCAACACTACTCATAGTTTTATTGCTAACGACCGTGCATCACTGCTTATACAAATATGTCACATTACATTTACGCAAATAATGTCCGTCTCTTCCTTCACAACATACAACATTTATTCAGCCTTTCCTTTTACACAATTTAACATCATTTAGTTATTTCTTGCTACAACATCTATTCCCAAAATTCATTATTCGTTCATATTTCATTTACTCAAAGCTCCAATGCCGTATCCATACTGCTCATCTTTCTTTCCTTCATCTCTTCCCTGTTGTCCTCTTTTCTATTGTCTCTTTGTTATATCATCTCTGGCCCCCTTCTCTTTGCTGCCAATTAACTCAGAATAATGACATCATTACAAATCACATATGTTATAACTATAAGGTTTTTTTTTGTTGTCACAAACAATTATCTCCATTGATTACTAACCGAAATGTAAGAAATGAGGTATAATTTTAAAGCTTAAGGTCTCCACTTTGATCACATCATATTTTAAGAGAGGAATTCATCGAAATTCAACCCTTAGGGGGCACAAATATCAATATTTCTAATATGCAGTTTTTTGTACCGCGAACCATTCTTCTCCCTGCATTCATAACCGAAATCGATAAATGAAGCATCATTTTAAAGATTAAGATCTCCGCTTTTGTGACATCGTATATTAAGAAAGGAATTTTTCGTAATTCGACATTTAAATGGCAAAAGTATCAATATTTCTGTACCGCGTTTTTGTGTCACGAGCTGTCTATCTCCCTTGATATCTAACCGATATAGAAAAATGAGGCATAATTGTAAGTAGTAAGATCTCCGCTGTAGTCACATCATATTTTAAGAAAGGAATATTTCGTAATTCGACCCTTAAAGAGCAAAAATCATTATTTCCATAATTTTTTTTTTTTTTTTTTTTTTTTTTTTTTTTTTTTTTTTTTTTTTTTTTTTTTTTTTTTTGTCACGAGAACCTGAATCGAGAAATGAGGTATTATTTTAGAGATTAAGGTCTCCAGTTTGATCAAATCATATTTTAAAAAAAGCAATTTTTCAGAACTCCACCTTTAAAGGGCAAAATTATCATTATTTCCGTAACGTATCTTTTTTTTGTCATGAGCCATTTATCTCTTAATATCTAACCGAAATAGATAAATGAGCTATCATATTAAAGATTAAGGCACATGATTTCTTAAGAACGAAATTTTTCGAAATTTAACTCTTAAAGGGCAAAAGTAATAACCGTGAAAGTCGAGCGTATAAGACAGTTCAGAGCCAAGACGTTAGATAGCAGTAGCACATACCATAGAGATATTAATAAACTGCTTCACTGGCGTCGACTTTTGTTACGTGTCTATTACACTAAACAAATCAACAATTGAAACAAAAGAGGCAGTTTTTCTTTAATCCTATTTCAAACACATAACCTTACTGTCCAGTGTATTCGTGAAATTTTCGCATGGGTCTTCTAGTATTTATAAAAACATACTAAAAAATACATTAATAATTGACAATTTATCTCATTTGCTTGATGTAGTTGCCATACCTTCCGTTTGGCTAATGATGCATGAACTGGCGGTGATCCAAAGCAGGGTAGGAAACATTCATTAACTGATATGACAGAGCAGCAGGATTGAAAGTCATTGAAAGAGAAGATGGGTAAGACATTGCTGGGTGTACATTAGGTATTCAATGGTTATGAGGTGTAGGTGGATGTTGGCAGAACAATTAAGAATAATGCATGGAAGGGAAACGTGAATGAATGTAACGAGCTCTTGATTTCAATCATGGAGTATAATGGTTTTCATTTGTGGGTAAGGGAGTCAGAGCTCGAAATCAAGTATAGAGGTAGGTACTGTACAATTTATCTTTCACACAAAAAAAATTAAAAGTAACAATTCGCGTGGTTAAAATAAAGATGTGTAGGTAAATTGCCACATAAACGTATTCCACTCGTAATTATGATGATTATGAACATTGCTGACTCCAAAAACATATATTAGCACAATTTGCTGTCAAATACCAAATGCTTTCTTTACGTTGTAAAAGATGTATTGAAAAGTGACCTGGGCACTAGGATAGAAGTTCAAATGCCGAATCTAGATTAATTCCTGGCCTAGAGAAAACGAAATTTCATTGTTTTCAGTTCGTTGGATTTGTCAAAAAGTGCATAAATACGACCATTGATACTTATCTTAGATATTAATAGCCTCAGGCCAACTCAGAACCTGTACATCATTAAAAGTCTTTAGATCGAGATTTCGCAATTTTGTGTAACTTGTTCTACGCCATCGTATATCGTAAACTAAAACAATTACTAAACTTCATTTATGCGTAAGTTTGTGTAATCACACCATAGTAAAGATTGGATTAAATCTACAGGATTGATCCTTTCGGATTTTTTAACTACAATAAAAAATTGTCTCTTTTGATAAGTCTAGCGATGACTATTACGTTTCTAGTTATTTGCTTGATGATTTAAGTTAATCTAAACATACATCTTAAATTGGCAAATTCCCATATACACACAGAGAGAGAGAGGTAACAATGCTTTAGAACCAATCCTTGTGTGTAAGATATACTGCAGTATTTCAGTTATCCGTAATTAACTGCAAACATATGACAAGTGCTAAATAGCCCTCGTGCGTTTACTTCAATACTTTTTTTCCGGGGGGGGGGGGGGGGGGGGGGACTGCTACGTGAGTGGTGCCTTGATCTTTCTTAAAAGCTAATTAAATTTTGCTCGTAAATCAGTGGATAGGAGACTTAATGAATGGTTTTCCTCCTCCTCTCTTTGTACAGTATTGTATTATGCTCATTTAAGAGTTTACTTCGGTCTGGAAACGTACTATTTTACGTAATGTAAGTTTCTTACCATCTCACGCACGCTTCCATCTTTTTTTCTTACCTTTTGTTTTAGTTTCTATAAATGTGACCATATATTGAAACTATTGTTTCAGTAAAGAATTCCACATTTTCAAGCGGTATCCTTGAATTTGTTTTCTCCGCTAGTTTCTCTGTCAATCCGTAAGTAACAGGTATCAAACTTATCTGTGTTGAAGTTTTACTAACCTGGTTTCTCAAAAATTTCACACGAAGGATCTGTAGAATTAATTTTGATTTGTTTCAGTATTTTTTTTTTTTTGTTTATCAACTTCTGTTCGACAAGTTTCCTTTTAGTAACTCGTCTCTAATTTCGGAAACATGCCAAAAATCATATAGTAGCAGGTTTTAGGTTAAACAGTGGAAAATTAATAAGTTTTTCGGTAAAAAAATGTATCTCTTATATGCACATGGAGAATTCACTGACATCCAGTACATGCACTGAATCACGTTTTCCTATTCGTATGGAATATGTGTGGAATATGTATCACTTTTAAAAACTTATGTTCAGTTTTCACAAGAGTCACTAGTGAGCATACATCAACGTCTTTTGGGAGAATCGATTCAGTATTATGAGGTGGTGCATGAATAGTTTGTGATAGTTGAGTAACAGAAAACAAACTCACGTAACTGTGACCCATATCTCAAGGGCGTAAGACGTATGGTAGTAAATATTTTCAGCAGCGCAGCAGGTGGTTTCGACCGTTATCATCAGCATTCAGTTAATAAATTGAAGCAATGAAAGAACGGTCGCAAACTTAGTTTCTGTATTTTCTAAGTTCGTAGTTCTAATATTTGAAACGCATTTTATACTTACTATAGTAATACAAATTACATACTTTAAGTTATAATTTACATTATTACAACATCCTATAATATCATGGTAAACTGTTTGTTTTATGCAGAAATAGACCTACGCTATTCGCTTAAAAGGTGTAAATCATAGCCTGATTCTCAACGTTCATGCTGTCACCGATTACTCTTTTGTTGCAAAATTTCATGTGGCGAAATATCGCCGTATATTCAGTACATAGAAAAAAGTGTGGACTAACAATGCAAACACAATTTCATCTTGACAGCCGCCTTGCATGTGATGTACGGAAGTGCTTAAAACTTAACTGTTCTACAAACCATCACACAAGTAAAGTAGGTATTTCTGTGAATAACTATACAACTGATTTAACTCTTTCTAGGACAGGTTGGTCGTCGTGGATAGCTAAATTAAGATTTAAAATGCTATAATATTTTTATGATTGTAATGAAGTAAACGCTCACATTCTATTTGATCCCAAACATTTGTGTTCAAAAAATTGTGGTCTGCGTCACTCAAAGAAGTGTTACCTCCAAAGTGCGGATCATATAACACCACATTGTTTATTTTTTTTTTTTAACTGTACCAGTTATTTGTTGAGCTGCTTATCATCTACAATTACGCTTCCAGCCTTCCCTACTATGAACCACAGAATTTTGTTTAAATAAGCTTGCAAATGAAAGGTTGTAACACAGTACTACCTTTTTTTTATTATTTAATGGCTTTCGGCCTTGTCGACCATACAGCCAAGTTCATCACATTTTACTTTTTAACAATTTACATTACAGTTACTTTATATATTCTATGCAAATTAATTTACATTCTTGGTCATATACTATAATACATCGACATGAAATAAGATACATTGTTATATCTCTTATCAGTACAGTACAGGGTTTATTACATATTTAGTGGGATTATTCAGATACTATGACTTAAATCTATTTTGGACAATGTAGAACTCGTGTACTCTAACCATTCACAATAGCCACTCATTCTAGTAACATGTCTACGTGATGATATTTTGCGAGGCTATTTCTGATCGGGTGGTATACGGTAGTCAAGGTATCAAATTTGTTCTATTTTTATTGGGTTCCCTAGGTTTATATTTGAATGTTACATCCTTGGAAAAGGACATTATGATCTTGTATATTCGGTGTTTGTTCGGAGAGAGCAGGATGCATAAATTGGTTGGAAGAGGAGTACTGCAATTTTTGAGATCTCTCAGATTTTTGTCCTGAATATTGGTGTATTTCTTACAAGAAAACAGAACATGATTCATGTCACCTAGTTCATCAACGCAGTCACATAAGGTGTTATTTCACAGAACTATCCGATATAGGTGGCTGGGAAAGTTGCCGTGATGGAATCAGCTTTCATTGGATCATCTCCATGAAGTCATATCTCGTTTTGATACATTGTTTCATGCAAATAGAACAGAGGATCGTGATGACTGATTCCTTGTTAGGTATTCACTATCGCGTAGTTAATAAGACGTTTGTATTTAAACTTGTTTTCTTTTATGTTTAATGCCTATTGGCGAGTGAAAGCTATTAAATATGATTTATGCTACGAGAGGGAAATGGATCTAGATAGCCGTCCGGGAATCGTTTAAGCTGATTGGCGTTATGTTTTTCTGTCCATTAAACGTCTATTTTGACGTAATCACGCCACAATTAGCTTGGAATCTTCCTGAATAATGACTGAAAACCATATCATAGAGGACGCTACAGAAATTTAAATACCAAACTCTCCACTTTAGCTGTTATGGTGGTGCCTCAGACAAAATATTAACGTTATATACGGTACTTTCCAAAGGTAAATTAATGTCGAATGATCTGAACCAGCGCCTTGTTAGTGTTGCAATCAGAATATCAGCCTACCGACAAGAAGATCAGCATTCGATTTACACAAAGCTGCCAGATATTTCGTTACAAATTTTATCTTCATTAAACATACGAAGTATTCTTTCGAAAATTTAGGCCGTCAGACGTTTCGTTACTAAATGTTCTAGTCAATATTATAATCTTTCAATCTGGTACAATATTTTTAATAATGATAACATAGATAGATAGATAGATATGTTCACTTTGATCCCATGTGAGAATAATCTCGGGGATGTGGAACAGTACATACACTTATTAGTAATGTCAATATTACTATATAATTGATAATATTATATATTGACAAGAAGTTAGTTATGACCCATTAGTATAACCAATATTTCCTGTAATCTACAAATACAATCCCGAGCTAGTTAATACTTATTATGTGGAACAGTGTATAAACTTGTTACCAGCATCTAACAACCAGTTATTTTCTTACCAAGTAGTTACCACAACTCATAAGCAGTCAATTAGTATGATAATTTTTTACAGCAGTTTTTGAGTGCATGCTATCCCATGTTAGTTACTATATATGAGTGAAATTTTGTAAACAGTGTAATTACTTCATTTGTCAAAAGTTTCAACAGAAAGAAAAACCATATATCATTTTTGTAATTGTGGACAACTTTGTCACCTTTCCCTTCCATACACCATATATACTATTTTATCAGTCATTCTTAGTTACCAAATTCCAAGAAGAAAATTCTTTTACAGAGTAAAATGGATTCTGAAGCAGAAACTCTTTCAGTTTGGACTTAAAGTAGTTGGGTTTTTGTAGATAACATTTAATTTCTGTTGGTAAGACATTGAATAAGGAAGCTCCAGTAAATGTTAACCCTTTCTGTGCAATTGACAGTGATTTGTAATCCTTGTGAATATTATATTTATTCCTAGTATTAGGAGCTGGTTTCGAAATTTGGAGGATGTCATAAGTTTGTTAACGAAAAATTCTGCTTTTTTTTTTTTTGCTTATGGCCTAACGTCTAGTCGACGTCGAGGTCATTAGAAGCGGGAAAGGACTAAGGACAAGAAACGGGAAGGAATTCGGCCATGACCTTTGGGTCTGATCTTGCAAGTGCTCATTAGCCTGTGATGGTAATGATAATAAGTTCCACAAAATTAATTCTTATAGAAATTGAGCTGTTTCGTGGTTGTCTACCGAGCGTGGTGGGTGATCGGTTAACGTTCTGGCCTCGCATTCGGGAGGACGCGGGTTAGAATCCCCGTCCGGGCATCCAGATTTGGGTTTTCCATGGTTTCCCCAAATCACTCCAGGCGAATGCCGGGATGCTTCCCCCAAAAAGGCCAAGGCCGAATTCCTTCCCGTTCCTTGTCCCCCAGTCCCATCCCGCCTCTAATGACCTTAGCCGTCGACGAGGCGTAAAGCCGTAAAAAAAAAAAGTGGTTGTCAGGTGACAAAAAGTTTAAATCTCTTGGTCTGAATCAAATCTACACCCTACATCTGACTTGTGTATATCTGTGAAAAGTTAGTTGGATTCCATGTCGAAGTACATTAGAGTTCTTAATAAGGCTTTTTCATTTTTTCGTTGTGTATACAAACCCGCTGCGGTGTCACGTTGTCTGCAGTTTATAGCGACCCACCTGACTTACGACCCTCTCTCTCATACAGAGAGTATCCACGAAATTGTAAATAAAACCCAACAAAGATACCGTCCGCGCACCTGTAATGAATAAAGGCTAATATAGCTTTATTAAGGTGTTGTAAATTGTGCTTTAATTGCACGTCGGCAACTCGTTTTCCGATAGCGGCGGCGCGCGCTTTCGGCGAGTCCACACTTCAGAGCGGTGAAAAACGAACGGCCTGCAACGCAGCGGGACGCCCGCTACAGAGCCAGGACGCAAAACAGTGCCTGAGTACGTCAACCTGCAGACGCGACAACAAGTTGGATGGATTTCAACACATTATAATGACACAAATCCACCGCGTTAATCATTAATAACTAGCTTTTAAGCCCTTTAAAAATGTCGAATTTAACGCTGTGTATTGGTTATTTATTTCTTCGCATTTATTTACATAAATAGAGTTTTTTAGTAAATGAAGTTCATAACACTGATTTTGTAGTGATGCGATGTTGAACAATTTACCTCCACCTCGTTCCATTGCATAATTCTCTTCATAACTGACATGTGCCTATATGAAATAAGTGTCATTCCTTTATGATCGTTTTCAAACTTTAATTTGAAGGGAAAATATTGAACCACTACAATGAAATAAATAGGTAAACTAAATTCTTCCTTTGCAGTAATAGCCACATCTACACTAAACTTCACTGCATGACAAAACGTGAAGCGTCCAGAGAGGTGGACGAAAAGAAATTAAACACGGGTTGAGAGCGTATGTGATGTAATTTCAGTGATTACAAAATAGAGTTACATTTACAAAGAACTTGACAGTATGAGTCCATTTATCAGGACGTTGCACTCCCTCAAGTCTTGGATGCATGCTCAAATTCGGTTGGGAAGAGTGTCATAGGCCTGTTGTATCCTTTCCGGCAACTGATGTAACTGGTACTCCATATACTGTGTACTGACACTTGACGTCCGAGTTGGTCCCACAGATGTTCTATCAGAACCGCAGTTCACCGCTGAAAATAATGCGACGCCACTCATCAGCAGTCCAGTGAATCGCGGTTCTGCATTATCTTGAATGACCTTCGTCTACGATCTGGGGACAGCTCCCATTCTTACAAGGTTTTTGAGAGTTAGTGCAATGTTACCCCTGGCGCCATGGTGTGGAGAGCTATCGCTTATGACTTCAGGGCTGATAGTGACTGACGGAACTCTGACAGCACAACGGTAGTCAGGGACATGCTGCGTCCTCATGTGTTACCTCTCATGAGACAATGGCTTGGTGCCATTTTTCAATAGGAAAATGCTCGTCCATACAAGGCATCTGTCTCTATGAACTCTCTGCGTGATTTTGAGGTACCAGCAAGATCACCAGATCTGTCTCCAATAGAACGTGTGTGGGATCAGCTCGGGCGCAACTTTGTCCCAGTGTCAGTATACCAAGGTTCAGTTACAACAGTTGTGGGTGAGCTTGCCTCGGGAGAGGATACAACGGCTTTATGACACCCTTCCCAACTGAATCAGTGCATGCATCCAGGCGAGATAAGTGGGTTCACACTGCCAAGTTCTTTGTAAATTTGGATCTGTTTTATAATCACTGGTAAAATATCACATACCCTGTCAACCCGAGAAGTTTAATTTCGTTTCCTCCTCCCATTTTGAGTGCTTCACTTTTTTTGTCACACAGTAAAATATAAATAAACAAAAAACAATTAATATTAATGTGGATTTAGACGAATTACATACTTTTCTTTATGGTTGGTTTACAATTTAAAACATGTTGAACCATTAAGCAAAAAAGAAGGCATCCTTGATTTCTAAGTTGTTACGACAGAGTTATCTATGGATAGAGAAAATTTCTCTGGCCCTTATTGGACCACCGAAGAAGGTTGCGTGACGTCATAGCGTTACAAACACGATGATTAATCTGGGCTTTCATTGGAATTGTGACGATTACGAACGGCAAGCTCGCAATGGATTTAAAGGATTAATTTATAGAGGTTTTATTGGTGATATAAAGGATCTGTTGTCGTTATGTATCTTTGAGATTGCATTCTCCAGCACATGGGTGTTTTACACATTATGATGAGTGTGCTTAAGGCAGAGTTGCCAAACACAAGGAATGAATATCCTAGAAACAGAGAATTTAGGGTAAACGTGTACTCTAAGGAAGGTGTATGACGAGTTTTTATCACTAGATTCCAAAGCGTACCGTAATCCTGAGACTTGTTTAAGCTCTGAAGTTGTTATTTGAAAATACATTATGGAAACAAAAATTACGTAAATGAATAGACGTACTTCCCTAACATAAAACGAAAGCTTACTCTGTGGGAAATGGTATATGTTAAACTTCTATCACTGAAGGACTGCATTTGCTCCGTAACCGCCGGCATGCTTATGAGGTCATTTGCAGAACGGACGTTGACCGTTAGACGATACAAAGGTCAGTTACTGGTACTGTAAGTATGATTTCTTTGATACAGGGATATGGAAGCTCCTTATCTTGAGGCAAATATTTTCACTGCACAATGTTTTATATATATGCATACGAACTTACCGCTGACCAGATATTTATTTCAAATTTTTCGCCTAATTGGAAAAGGTTGGACGGTGAGAATTATCAAGTATTACTGTATGATACGCTAGTGTGTTTATGGTTTAAGCTACTGTAGTATGTGCCGTGTATGTACTGTACTTCTCGGCAGGTAATAGTGTAGTTAACAAAACTGTGCGAAGCGTACAGTGTTTCTCACCATCACTATATTCAAAGTGTCCAGAGGACAAAACGTGATTACTTATCTAGCAACAATAATATTGACTGATGTATTGGGATCAGTGAAACAAGTTTATGCGAAAATATCACCTGTTCGCTATTTAGTTTATAATGCTGTGATACAATTACTTTTCGGGCGTTTAATAGGCCTACTTAATCGGTTCTAACGTTATATATATATATATATATATATATATATATTATATATATATATATATATATATATATATATATGTAAAATGTCAACGACTATTGACTGTGCATCTACATTACATAATTTTCAATTATATAGGTTGATTAATATTTTCTGTTCCTAAAATGTAGAGTCCATCTTAAAATATAGAGTTCTCTGATTAAATCGAACCGGTCCGTAAAAGAACACCGGTGTGATTAACTGCTTGGTGACCATTTTCAACTCTTTATGGACCTCATCTGGGATCTTCTAGGTTAATAACGCGTTGTCAACTCAGACTGTGCGCGACTTCTCGTGTATAATTCCAGTATATAATTTGGCCACCTAGATCGCAGGAAATTAATCACTTTGAACATACATGCGATATGATCGACAGAACCGAAGTACTGTAAACACCACTAACACACAATATTACGAATGATGTAAGGTCCTACCTCAGGACTTGTGGTGACTAGTTTAGTCCATGCCGCATGGAGTTGTTGCACTTCGTTGTGCTGAAGGATGACTGCTACTTTATTAGAGGGGTATCCCAAATCTTGTGGCTTGTCAGTGTTGTCTGCATTTATCCATTACTATTCTGGGTGCTAAACGTCTGACAGATTTTTAAGTGATGGTAAATTAGTCAGCTTATTATGTGTGTAATACGCAAAATTACCGACATCAAGAATCAAGTGTGTAGTTACGACCGTTTTCTTTAACAGATATTACGAAAACATTTCAATCTAGGTGACGACATTCATAGTCACTAGATAAGTGATAAATACAATTTGCGACAATAGTTGAAGAAGAATGAAATTTTCTTCGACATTATTCTTTCGATAAACCAAAAATCATAGGTTACAAAATTCCTGTAGTTTCTCAAATCCGAATGAATTTTGCATTGACGTTTCATTTCATTAGGTTAGGGGTAAAAGTATAAAAGCATTATCATTAGGAATTTTCAAACTACAGACAACTGACAAGCAACGTATGTAGCAACTGATTTGTCTGCAGTGGGAGGCACCATGGCGAATGGAAGAACACTACCAGCTACTCATAGGCGAATATTAATAACCACCCACCTTGTGAATGGATTCTCAGAAATTATTTAAGAATTTGGTAATAAACATTTATAATTTAGATGTATATAAACTGAATATCAATTGTATATAAACTGAAAATAAATGTGATTCATAAATAAGAAAATTAATTTCTGTGAATATTAAAAACTAACTTATCCCACAACCCAAAGGTTGGTTGGATCGTCTCGAAGGAGATAAACTAAGCCATTGTGTAAGAGGTAGGATGGCCAATTTCTTTTCTCTGGCACCTACAGGTTAACGTGGAATCTGAACCACGGAACGTCCTTGTACATATGCTCCTTGTATTCAGCTATTAAAAATTCCTGGCTACATCGGAATTTGAACGGGGGACCAGACCCCAAAATTTTAAAAGCAAGCGCCTTAAACACTGAGCTATCAGGCCGCCCTCTATTAAATCACTTTAAAAAAGCTTCCTACATCACATGAAATATTACCCGGGATTCGAGATAACCATCATACGGAATCCAGGACAGTATACGTATCATAGTCCCATCAGCCATTATTAGGTTTTTTATACTGTCCAAACTTACATTCACTGCTTATGGTGACGCTGTTAATGTGATCTCAGTTGGTAATGAATGCGAGCGTGCTTTGTGCATGTTACTCAGAGCATGTCCTTGACACCGCAAGAGGGTCATATCGTGTGTCAGTGTCCAGTAAAGGATCTTTCAGGGTGGGCCGCATTCATCTGTAATGGTCCGTGTCCAGAATGTAGAGGCTTAGCGCCAATACTGGAGTCTCCAGAAAACTGGCTGGAATGTTAATGCTTGCCGACAGCGACCTGCACGACAAACAACTCGATAAATAACGCCATCTCATTCGCCTTGAATTATCTCGTCCGACCGGGTCAGCCACGCTCCTTTTAGGACGCCCGCTACATCTTCCTATGTCTAACATAAATATGGCTCAGGCCACTAACGGGATCGCCTCGAAGGAAATGCAATTATTGGTTTCTGAATCGATAATTGAGAAATCACGTATATAGTAATTAGTTAAAATTCGAGTCCATTTTTTTGGGCAACTGATATTAAGAGGCAACTTTAGATTGGATTAAAAGTGTCTCTGTTAGCAATGGCAAAAAAAGAATGTCATTTCATATTCAGATATGCAGAGTGAGCACTAATGAACCATCCTGTTATTAATAAACGAAATGCGGCGCACTTCGGGCAGCATAAAGGATTATCTAATGACACTACTTGTTTTACGTTTACCGAAATATCCTTATACTTCACATCGATATAGTATAATTATTTGAATCAAAGAAGAGGCGTTAAAAATTAAATGTTTTTTCGAGTAAACGCTAACCATTTGCCACTGTGTAAGAGTGCGGGGAAAGCGACCTTGGCTCGCTTTGCTGTGTCACCGATTCTGGCCTCGGGAATGGGTAGTTTTATTTGAATGTTTTATTCGTCTTGTGTCATCTGTACTAGTAAGTATCCAAAACAGAAATAGCGCTCCAGTGGAAGGAAACAGATGAAAAACACATACTGATACCGTGTTGGCAGAGTGGCCTCGTAGCCAAATCTATGAAAAAAAATGTGTACTTATTTGGTTTATTTAGAAATAAGCCTTTAGTCCTCCATAGTAAAGTATCCATGTACAATAAAAAAAAAACTTTCGTTTACGCTTCGAACTAGAAATTCTTATTATGAATTATAGTCAAAATATTGCTACTAAAAATAAGACGTATGAAATTTTTGTCTTGTTTATTTACGTACAAATTAATAACAGTAGGAGGTGGCATCTACTTGCTCTGTATCGATTAGATTAATTACGTTTACAAAACTGACAGCAGGATAAACCAGCTTGCAAAATCGTTCTCTATATTTTCTGTGTTAACCATCTTGCACCGGTTAGTGAATCAAAACGGAGTCTTAACGGTAATATTTTTTTTTTAGATTTTATTGTTACAAACGATTACGGGAATAAGTGATGATAAAGCGGTAATAACAAATGCAAGACAGCTGAACAAAAATTGAAGAATAAAAGGATTCTTTACAGATTTGATGAAACTTGTAAAGAATCTTTTTAGAAATAGGAAAATACGAGGAGGGACTGTTGAAGAGTTGTACGTAATTAGTGAACGTATTAATGGACATATATCGAGGTGAACAGTCATAGAAGAGCTTAGTCAAAGAAAACGGTAAATACAGAAGATGCCGCAACCATTAATCATACACCCATGTGAAAAACATCACATACAAGATTCGGGAAAAAAAAATATCGCCTGTTATGGTCACGTGACACGTTTGAGCCCAGCAAAACTGCTCAACTGAATCTTAAACTATTGTACGAGGAAACCAAGGAGCCTGGTTCGCTTAGGTAGAAACATATTTGCAAGATCACACCTGAAGATCTGAAAGAGCATGATTCCTTTAAGATAAAACTTGAAACACACCAGCCGAAGCTAAGTACAGACAAGACGTTTACTGAAACAAGGATGGAAGAACGCCGGAAACTAATGCAGAAATACACATACTGGGCAAAAGGTAAAGCCCGAGGAAGAAAGCAGATGAAATAACGTGAAACGAAAATAAAATAATAATAAATGTTATTTAACTCAACAGTGCAGTTCTCATTACGGTTTTCAGGCTGTTTCCCGCAATTTTCTGGGCGATTGCTGGACGGTCCTCTCGAAAACTACACATTTCACAAACAAAAATACGATTATCATACAGAAGATAGATGTTTCGCAGATGGCCACACAAACTTTCCTTCTGTGGTCTAACTAACCCGGTTTGAATCCGTGCAGGACACCAGTCCATCCCCTCTCCCATGTATCACATTGGCCATCTGTGTATAACTGGGGGTCCGTGGCACATGGTCCTTAGATGACAGGATTGTGGGCAAAAATGATAGTTACTGCAGTATGTTGATTTCTTTGTAATAATATGGGACGTTCTTATTAGTGTCGTGTGAATTGCCGTCTACTCACGCTCGAACTCGCTCGGTTATTCCTGTGACCGGTCCTCTCCACTCGGGCGAGCTGTGGCCGCTGGAGCTTCCCCAGGCTCCGTGCTCAAACGAAGGCTCGGCGGACATACGAAGGCTCGGCGGACATACGAAGGCTCGGCGGACATACGAAGACTCGGCAATGCAGGAACAGCACAGTGACTTCTTCGCCCGTGTAACAGGGATGGTACATCATTGAAAACCGGACAAGACTGTACAGCAGGGGCATTCTCGAATCTACAGTATATTAGTGACTACTGCCAACATATTGTGTAAGTTCTGTCAATTGAATCGTCTTAGATATGATGCGTAACGTGTATGTGTTTGATAAACATATGTAACTGGAGTATTACAAACAATGAGATCGAACACATTGCAACAAAAACCATAACATTAATAAGTTATCTATAGTTACTGACACCCTGAATCCACATTTAGTGCTTTATGATTTTTACAGAAGCGTCATATATATTTGACACCCGGTAAGGATTTGTACCTATTAATGCATGACATTGAACGCACTTTAATGACATAACTGTTATCACTTTCATACGGGATAGTAAATAACCAAAAAATCATTTACATGTTCCAAGGAACATTTTTTCCCACTCCTATGAAATTCCGGAATATCGCCACAGAAATGTTGAAATGTGATGCAATCTACCGATTTTTACATTTTCATTATCACCGTGTTGTGCCCGGTCTTTAAGTATCAGAATTTTTTGAAAGCAAACGTATACAGTCTTACAGAATGACACAACAGCACGTAGAAAATAACAACAAGAAGACATATACTCTCCACTCTTTAATTTTCTAGTTACGTCATCCTTCGATTTAGTTATTTTAAGACTGCGATACAGTTCGTGTTTGTTCCGATTGCACGGAGCGAGTACCAGGTTGGCTTCGTCCCCACGTAGTACGCAGATAACAGACCGAGCCTACTGTCAGACTCGAGCTTACGTCCAGGCTCGGTCCTCTGCACTGTATTACCGGAATTTGGCCGGCAGAGGTGCTGGCAGCGATAAACCGAGCGTTTGCAGTACTCTAGTTCTTATCGCTTCTCGGAAACGTGTGGTAACATTCCATTGGGTGGTATCTCCAAATGAGTTTCGTGTCGTCTGATCAAGAACTGGTTTTTACGCATACGAAAAATCGTCAGACCGAGAGTGGTCGACTAGTAATACCGCTACCACCAGGAAATATAACTGGATAAATAATGCACTTGAGAGAACGACGGAAACGAGAAAAAGAGCCAAACTCTCCTCACGCGGTTGATTAATGTGCACGCGTGTTGCTTGAGAAGGTTGGAATCCCGTCCTCTTTCCCGCGTCTCGCGAATTGGTGCGCGCCACTAGCTCAGCTGGCACGCAACTTTAAACCATCTATATATATAAAGATGAATATATGTATGTATGTTTGTTTGTTTGTTGGTTTGCTTGTTCTTCACACAATTCCACAGTTTTTATCCGATCTCGATGAAACTTTGCACACTTATCCTTTGAAACAAGGAGAAAAATACTGTCTACATTTGGTTGAAAAATTTTCTATATAAATAATACATGCTGTCTTATAATTTCGAAAACATACTGAACGGCGATAGACAGACGATTTGGATATGGAGGTCTCTGTACTGTGTTTCCCTGTAGCGGTCATGTAGTTCAATGGTTAAAGCGCTTGCTTAGTAGTGTTTGGGTCGTGGTCTCCGGTTCAAATCTCCGTGGACGCTAAGATTTTTAAAAATAGTTTTTAATCGTAAGAGTTACGCCTGGGCCGTCGGTTATTCGGATTGAATATTAAATTGTAGATATTACAAAGTTAGGGGTGCAATGGAGGCAAATTGTAGGTAGTCTTGCAATGCTGTAGGTGTACACTTTTTTACGTTATATTAATCCTTCATGGGTGATTTACAGTCAGTGTGTGTGTGATCTGCAGTAATAATACTATAAATGCGGAAGTAAGTCTCTGTCTTTTGTTACGTTTTGACAACTAAAGACCTATACCGATATTGACGGAATTTAACAAGAAAATCTGTAGGGAGGGCACATGACATTTTTTCGGTATGATTAACAGTTGTAGTCACGAAATTTTGAGAACTTATCGAATGGTGACAGAGAGACGGATGTGTGTGTTAGTCTGTAATGTTACGTCGCTTACTCAAGCTATGCTTCTCGTGCATTACGTTAGTGTATAATTTGTTAATAAATTTCGTTTAGAGAAAAAACGTATTATTTAGTATAGATGTCGATTTTCTCTGTCCTATTACTTTGTGTCTGCTTAAATGTTTCCGGCTCCAGTTTATTTTGCCTTCTTTATTGACATTCCTTGCGGGCGTAAACTGGCCTAAGTTGTAGCTCTAGCAGAGCACGAGCAGCTAAGTTATTAGAACCCAAGAATCGGATGCGCATGCTGAAGAAAGAAGAAAAGACCAAGCTGAAATAAAGCTACCCTTAGTGAACACCCTCCCCCCCCCCCACATCCCCTCACTTTCGTTTGTTTTTGTGATTTTAAATATGTTGGAAATCGATTCTCTTCAAGAGACAGGTTCGATGGTAGAATGCTATAGTAATGGCTTTCCGGTCATATTATGCCGACTCGGTGTTGTTTGGGACCAATCCTTCGTTACCAACAACTTTCTATATTCAATTCTGATAAATAAATTCTTAATCCAAGCGTACGAAGTCGCGGGTATCAACTAGTTATACTATACAGTACAACTATTCCACAGATCGTTGGAAAACCTGATTGAAAATAGGTAAATGAAATCACGATCCAGCTGGAACCAGTATACAGTTTCTTGTTACTTCTTTATGGAGTAACGATCTAGCACATAAACTCAAGATCTGAATGTCGTTACTTATTGTTTACTGACAAAAAGTTGTGAGATCTTGTTTTGAGCCACCGGGTTTATTTACTTTACTCTCTGAAACAGAATGGTTTTTCTCTGTGTTCTGGATTGTTGATTTAAAATAAAAATTTGGTGACTTTACTATTAGCGATATCATAATTTTTACTGAAATATATGTGGTTTCTTCTAATACTCGTCAAACACGAAAGAAGTGCGAGGAAAATCTTGGCATTTGTGTACTTGTAAGACTGTAAGACATAGTAAAGGTATTTACAAAGGTTTTATTCTCTAGTTTAGTTAAACAAGGCATGTAACATTGAGAAAAACCATTCTGTTTCGGAAAGTGCAGAGTGTAGTATTGGTCCGGAAAAAAAGTTTGAATATTATACCTCCGGAACAATATCAAATAACTTTTTTCTACTAAACGACCACGAGACTTAGCCCTATTTCTACAGGAATTATCTTTTGTGGGATTTAGTTTCTTTTTGTAAGTTGATTGTTTATTCTTAGTTGTCACTCAGATGTAACGGTTCCATTTGAAAATCCGTGGATAAAGACATATCATAATAAGTCGTATCAATATACGTTTGTCAATACTAACAATGCGTACAGTCTTTGTAGGCAATGGGTATGCATCCTGGGTGAGCAATGCAGGTTGCCTTAGTTACAATTGTCAACATTGCGAATAACTTACTACGACTAAGGATAGGAACAGAGTGAAATTTAATTTGTTAACTAAGCTTGCTGATCTCTATGCATAAAAGAACATTGAGTCATAAAAAAACAACTAAACTAACGTACTAATATGCACTGATACCTTACACATTTGATAAACACAAGAAAAATCGCTAATATTGAACGTTTTTAATGATTTGGGGGTAAAACTATGCCTATGAACCAAACTTCAGTTTTATACTTTTGCCTTTAGATGATAATCATTGAGTGAATGACAAAATCAATCAAATCTAGTCTTGATATCGATAAAAACGCAAACTAACGTCACGAACGAAACACAATTTGAATGCGTCTACCCAATAATATAGAGAATATTAGAACTAGAAAATTGAATCACATAACGTCAACCAAGATATTAATGTATAAAAATGGTCCGAATGA
>JARYHS010009186.1:143346363-143403361 GCA_031002005.1 Vandiemenella viatica | reverse complement strand
GGCTAAACTAAAACCTTCTCTGAGGAGGTTATAATGGGATGTAGACCCGCCGAAGCTAAGGTTAGCGTATATGCTCCTCAGCTCGCAGACACGGGTAGCTTACACTGTTTCCGGCCAGTAAGCCCTGAGCGGTGCTTACGAGGCAATTTGGTCTGGACTGTCAGCAAGGCGAACAAAGACTTTGCGAAAGGTCGTAACCGGGGGCCATTCGGGTCGGCGCAAACGGGCGGGAAAATCGGACACAATGGACGAGGCGGCCAAGATTACGGCTAAGCGGGCGACTTATCTTCACGGCGGACCGGGATTAAGGGGCCAGGGAGGGAAGAGGGGTCCTTTTGTAAACCTTATTTACCGTCTTCAATTAATATGGGTCTCATTAATTAGTTAATTAAAATTCCGGCGGATGCGCCCGGGCGCAACACAGGACAATGCCGCTGTACAGTTGCCTCAGCACCGTGCCTGTAAGGGCTGCTGACGGGATATCCATCAAACGCCACGACCTTGATGGACTGCGCGGGGACCTCGAGTTGCTACGCGAGAAGGCAATCCGCGTCCTTCCCCCTACGGGGAGGAGTTTGCGTAATTCGCACCCTACTCGCAGCGTATACCGATCAATCAATAAAGCAGGAGGTTATATTTCACGTTGCAAATTCCGGCTGTTCGGAGGCTTTTGAATTGACGGCAACTTGAGGGGAGAGTGGGCAATCTGTCCGGAGATTACTCATGGTTCGAGTGGAAGTGACGTATCATATTTATCGTTGAAGAAAAACTTCACCGAGACATGGAACTGAAAAATGGCGTAGACCGAAATGCTTTATTACTTGGTGTCCTAAATCAAGTGAAAATTTCTGCTTAAAACATATTTAAATATTTGTTTTGACCTAATGAAAAGCTTTTAATGCTTGCTATGGTTGACAGTGTTTATCAGCAAGTGAAGTATGAAAGGAGATATGGGACACAGATTCAATAAAGAGATCCTTCGGATTTTATATATAGGCTACATACAATTATTTTTCGTATTTCCATTACCATTTAGAGATTGTTATATTTTCCTTTAAAGCGTCGAAACTTTTGAACGACATTTGATACGATTAAAAAATCTTTTCCTTATCAGTAGCAGTTAAGGAATGAGGTGAACGTCAAGTTTGGACAACTCAGACTAAACAGTATCAGTTTTCATAAAAATCGGGAGTATGATATATTGCTCGTATGAAGTTAGGCGTTATCTGGTACCTGCTATTGAATCCTATTTGCACTTAATATTTTATTTGAAAACCGATAATAATTCGTCTCATTATTTTTAGTTTTAATCTGCTTTTGGGATAACTTTTTTTAAATTTATGATGTGAATGCGGCCAACAGAATTCACTGGAACAGCAACATCAGCAACTCACTACTCTGAAATAGTAAGCAGTGATTATGGCAGTAAGTGTGGAAGGTTGGAACTTTACCAAGAATAATCTGAGGTAATGATTCCTATTAAAGTACTTGGGTATCTATGTTCTTGCATTGTCTTTACCTGAAGGTTGTATTCTATAGATAGCAATAACACAAAAAGGTGGTTGTCAAGAAGACTAAAATGTATTGTGCACGCACTGCTCATCAAGCGTGGTAGGTGAGCGGTTAATGCTCGGAGTTGGTAGTTGAAAGAGCGAAAGTTCAAATCTCCACACAAATTTCCGTTTTCCCGAAATCACTTAGGACGAATGCCGGGAGGTTCCCTTCAAAAGGCCATGACTGCAAATTCATTCCTGCACTTTGCCGGAAATACTCTGTAGGCTCCAAAAATCTCGACATTGAGAAAAAACAAAAAAAAGTCTTTATTACATAATGTTGCTAAAACAGTTATAAAGTGTATACAGGGTGTTACAAAAAGGTACGGCCAAACTTTCAGGAAACATTCCTCACACACAAACAAAGAAAATATGTTATGTGGACATGTGTCCGGAAACGCTTACCTTCCATGTTAGAGCTCATATTGTGGACGGCTGTGATACAATACCCTATTCTCCAGGGCTGCATCAGCGCATCAGGGATTCCATGCGGAGGGTGGATGCATGTATCCTCGCTAACGGAGGACATTTTGAACATTTCCTGTAACAAAGTGTTTGAAGTCACGCTGGTACGTTCTGTTGCTGTGTGTTTCCATTCCATGTTTAATGTGATTTGAAGAGAAGTAATAAAATGAGCTCTAACATGGAAAGTAAGCGTTTCCGGACACATGTCCACATAACATAGTTTCTTTGTTTGTGTGTGAGGAATGTTTCCTGAAAGTTTGGCCGTACCTTTTTGTAACACCCTGTATAATCTTAACTAGGGATGTAACGGAGCTCCGCATCCGCAAGTGCGGCAATTTATCGTGAAATCCTACCTCCGATTCCGCATCCGCAGTTTTTAATGAGGATGTATAACGGATGTTGTGTTTACATCGCAATGTACAGGTATAGATCTATTATTCTTTTCTCCTTATACGAGATTCTGCCCATCATCGCTTAGCTAACAACAGCGTGGTTGTTTCTTTTTACGATCTTTTAATAAAAGTAACTATGAAGTGAACGGTGTTATTACCTAAGCGACGAATTTACACATTTGAACTTGCATGTAAATTAAAGCGAGCTATTGACGGTCCAACTCATAGGATATCCGCGTAGAACTTGTAACACCCTTCTCGGCGTGCCGACCAATAGTGTTTTTTAATGCCTAATTTGCATCATGGGAGGTCAGCCCCATTTTATATATAATTAAGGCCCTTCTCTTCCAAATTTCTTTAAAATAAAATAATAGCACTTTACTATTATTAAATGCCTTGGTTTTATTTCTTCAAATTAATTTACAATACCAACTTCACAGCAAATTTCTTAACTATACACACAGAGCTTCTATATTCTTGTTGAATTCAACGATATTATTATATATTTACTACCTTATTATAAACACTACTGTCTGTGGAAGGCAGTTTAGAATTATTTACATCTCTTTTCTTAGAAATTATTTACAATTAGGAAATTAATACACACACAAAAAAATAATCAGTTAAGAATTATAATCAACAACGGTATTTGCCCCGTATACAACAGATATGTTACAAACTTCCATAGAATGTTGACCCATTCACGCTACTAGAAGGGGTACAATAAAATTTTTCAAGAAATCCTTTCCATTCGTACTTTCTCACCGCACACCAGTTCCTTATCACACACTCGCAGGATGCCTTCTCCAATCATGATCCATCGCTATAGCTAGTTGGATGGCGATGACCCGTGTAGGTTGTCTGGGAGTACAACATCCAACACGTCCTGCATATAGTCCTGCAACCCCTTTCTCGGCCCATCAAGAGTCCTTTATCAGATCATAGTAGGTCCTACAAGTTGGGCTGTGAATGGGCCACTAGAGATGTGGAAAGGCGGGTGGCGGGCACGGAGATGTGCGGTGGCGTGGCCTTGTGCTTTACGTTTGAATTAGTCAAGCCGCTAACCCCGCGAAGTTCATGTGACAAAGATTGTTTTTAAAAGCGTGCATAGTTACTTCAATAATTTAACTAACTTGTGAAATAATACCACTTGTTTGGTTGTTGAAAGATGAGACAAAAAAAATCAATACGGCAGTATTATATGGAAATATACTTTACTTATGAAAAACTGTAGAAATTGGCACAAAAAATATACTTAGTTTAATTTTAAGTTTATTCTTGATAAAATATTAAAGTGTAAATAATTATAAATTTATTTTTCCTCCTCCGCTTCCGTGAAACATCCGCATCCGCCGATGTCAAGCACTGAAAATCCGCATCCGCAAAGATGGCATCCGTTACAACCCTCATTACCCACAGTGAAATACTGTATGTTATTTTCAACTCCTTCGCCACTGACTGGAAGCTGTGGAATATAACTTGGATGAACCTTTTAATAACGTTAGTTGAATGAAACAATTGATCGTTTAAAGGCCTGAATCAACACTCATAAGAATATATTGCAAGAAGAGTTCCTGATCTCAATCGTGAGAAATCACGCTGCATTTTTATGAGTCACGATTCACGTCCCGTTTTGCACATTCTGTAACAATCAAGATACCAACAACATTTCTTCATGATGTTGCAACTGTCAGGAACGCAATGCATGAATGATTTACTAACGTCATATATATGTACTAAAATGTACAATTTCATAGTAATTTCAGTTTTAAGATCTTCCATTCTTCTAAATGATTGCTCAACTGAAGGTTTCTGTGTCCTGCAACACCAGGTATAGCAAAAATAAAAATTCTTAATTAATTGTGGCTACCTTACTTGTAACTATCATAATCCCACCTTCACATGACAAAACTATTGTACGTTAACAACACAAATTTCCCACCGATTTTTTTGTTGTTGTAATGAATACAACTACGTTGCTGCTATGGAGCATTTTAACAATCCAGTCTGATTTGTTTACTGAAGATTTATGCCTCCTCCCACAGTAGTGGATCTTTTTTAAACAAGACCAAGGACCAAATCCTATCTCGTATGTCAAGTAGGCAGTCGCTAATCATTTGTGAGGGGAGCTTCATCGTCTATACGACTGTCGCGCTCCTTCGCCAATTAAAACTTGACTTTCCGAAAAAGCTCAGAGGATGCTAAGCCCCTTCTCCGTGTACAGGAACGGCCTGTTAGACAAAGTAATCCTCGTTCAATGGTGCAACCTTGTGACAGACATATCTGAATTAAAAGCTTCTTTGTAATTTAAAAACAGTCATATACTTATTAAATTTGGACGTGAGGTATCAACGGCGAAAATACAAAAAATATGAGCAATATGATAGTAAATCAGCAGATAAGGAGCTGCCGTGTTCATAAATAATGAGCACAAAATTATTAAAATTTGAAAAATGCTAATAAAATAGGAAATAAAGGTTTCTGACGTGAAATTACTGTGATTACATCTGAAGTGTAAATTGTGAACAGACAATGCGTAATTGTAACGTATTACCATTGTAATAATGTACCACATAGAAATAATTAAAAAAAACAGGCATTACATTTATAGGATCCGAATTTCAATCCACTATACAGGGAACTTTTCCGCTGTATCTAAAACTAACCTGATTCGAACAATATAGACTCTCATACCATGGAGCAATATCGACCAAATGCTGACTCAGCCACGTCTGGCACACAGCCCAGTGTTTCGAAACTAACTGCGTGGAACGTCGCGCTCTCCTCTCCTCATTTATTCTGTCCTGTTCCACTCCATACTCTAGTCACAGTATCTGTACCATTGGGAAAATTCACTTTATTTTAACGAGTTTTAAATTCAGGCGAATAAGCATAGAGAATACTTCTCGATTGCATGCTGCGTTTGTACTTAAAATATTATTTACTCCTGCGAGACCACTTTCATTATTGTAGTCCATTTGAAAGGGATTAGATTTTTATGAGTGATGAAATTTCAACAAAACTTTCACAATTTATTACTTGAAGTGTCAGTATTTTATGGCTTCTTAAAGTGAAATTATTAAATACAAGCAAAAGGAACAATGACACAACAAACAATTAAAGTTACCTTCATAACTAATGTTCAGTTAAACTTTTAAGAATTTTTCAAGCCATTAATATTAAATATACCAATAATGACAAAGAAATACTTAAAATAATTAAGTGTGCAGATTAGTTTGCATTGGATATCTAAATTTATCTTAAACGATAATATTATAAACTAATTATAATTATGAATTAGTTAGATGTGATTGAAAATAATCAGGTATCATTATGACCAATTAGTTCAACATCAGCGCAAAACAGTGAATTTCCATCGTTAGTTATTGTTCATCTTGAGCAGAGAACAATCGCCGGCCGGGTCTGCTTTGAAGTAAAACCTCTCCAGTGCTTCCTGTCCAGCCACCATCTCTCTTCTACCACCGTCAGCCAATTTCCTCCTCTTTCTCCAACACATTTTTAACACCTTTCACCCATCTCTGCCTCAGTTTTCCTGTGGTCCACTTTCCTTTCAGCTCCATGTCCAGTATCTTCCTTGATATCTTCTACACCTACATTTTACTTTAACTTCATTTCTCTATTCTTTATTGTAGCGGTTCCTCCTTGATCATCTCCATGATTTCTCATTCCTTAGTCCTTTCATTTCCTCTGAAATTTCATTTTCATAGCTCATACTCTGCCTTTGTCCCTTTCCTTCATCACCAATGTTTCCGTTACACCTGTCAAAACAGGCACAAAGTGGGTTTTATAAATTTCTTCATTACTCTCTCGTAGCACTTCCCTGCGCTACACCTGGCCTCTAATATCCTTAAAAAAATTATCTGAACATCTTCCTCTTTCGTTTAATTCCGTCCTGTTCTCTCCATTTTCTTCGATTCAGCTTCACAAATGCTTAAAAAAAAATTCTACTTTATTCAACTACTCTCCTCCAAGTGATATGCCTTTGTCTGTTTTACTATTCTTTCTTGTTATAGTTAGCACTTCACACTTTCTTGTAGAGAACTTCATGTCATATGATGCAACTACGCACTCCCAGACGACCAGCTGATACTGTACTTCTGAGAACATAATTCATAAGGGTTTGCTTATTACGTTGTCCTAGTGTTAGCCAAATCTGATATCCGAGGATAGGAGTCCGCTGTGAAGGTTTTCGCCCCTCTATAATAACACCCCTGAGAGATGAACTGTTTCCCGTTGCCTAACCCAAAATTAAAAAATTGAATCACAAAATCTGTGACATTGTGTGAGATCTAGTCTTAAAAAGTCTTCAATTAAAATGTGAACACATAAATATGATATTATCCAAAACAAGTACAGGTAAATAATACGATAAATTTAAAAAATGAATTATAGACAACAGTGTTTTGATTTACTAAGGCAATCGGATGTATACCATACTTTTATTTTTTTTTCCTTGAGGTTTTACACCTCGTCGACGTTGAAGTCATTAGAGGCGGGAAAGAACTTAGGATAAGGAACGGGAATGAATTCGGTGAGGACCTTTTGAAGGAAGCATCCCGGCATTCACCTGGAGTGCTTTGGGGAAACCATGGAAAGACCAAAACTGGATGCCCGGACGGGGATTCGAACCGACATCTTACTGAAGGCGAGGCCAGAACGAGGGTGATTAGAAGATATGCCAGAAAAGTTAGTATTGAATATGGTGGTGTAGTTTGGAACCCAAATTTTGAGGATTAATACAGGAATTGTATGGAGTGCAAAGGAGAGCAGCTAGATTTTTTTGTTGAAATTACTACAGGATCTAGTTAGTAAGTGGACTATAGGTCGAAGAATTAGAAGTAGTGCACGGAAGGGAAAATATGTTCATAGGCACAAGCTAGCATTAGATTTTATGCATAAGGGAGCAGAAAATTTTCTTTTGTTGGTAAGGATATCATGTATTGGAATAAATTACCCAGTGAAGTGTTGAATAATTTGCCAAAGACGCTGAAGGAATTTAAAAGTAAAATTCCAAATCGCTGAAATTGATGGGGAAAGGAATTTTAACACTCAGAGTTTATAAGATAGTAACTAAAAAAATATTTAGAAACTTGCAATTAAATGACTAGGGAAATTGCCACCGGATGATGCGTTCCATCTCAGTTAATCATTCCATTCCATCAAACATTTTAAGCTGTTGAACATGGTAAAATCGAGGTAAATTTTCTGAATGACAGTATCCGGGCGACTAGTCATACGCCGGGCAGTGGTCGCTATTTTTGAAGGCGGCTTCGCGGTGGGTAGTGACATTATGTGTACAACGTGCTCTTGAGCAGAGTGCTTGTCCAGTCGTGTGTTGGAACACCACTCGAACGTTGGTTGGCGCTTATGTTCTGTATACATTCGCCCCACCTCTCTCTGTCGCAAGAAAAACAACGTCAAGGCTGCTATTCAGCGATTTCGCTGGTTTGGTCAGAGTTTTTTCAAATTGTTCTGCGCTAACCTCGAACTTCGAAGGCACACTGTAAAAATATTCATCTAATAGCTTTTCAGGGAGTGGCCTGGTTGCTTAGTGGATATAAGGCGTATGAGTGGAGATTGAAATGTTTCCGGTTCGAATCAATATTTCGGCGGGGATTTTCTTAGGCCCTTAACCCAAACTTCGCCGGCCTCGGTAGCGTAGGGGCTAGCTCCACGCGCCGATGGTCGCCGGTTCGAGTCCGGCCGAGGGCATGGGTGTTTAAGTGTTGTGTCTGTGAATGTCGTGTTCGTGTTGTAGTGTCCTTGTGATTACACTTGAAAATATGAACACTGGAGACACTAATACATTGACAGAATCAGAATCACATTGAGCTGGCTGTGTGGCCTCAGTAGCCAAATGCCATTAAAATTTTAAAAAAAAAAAAAAAAAAAAAAAAAAAAAAAAAAACCTTCAACTATGGCACAGATTGCTGCGTAATGTGAACTACGCCAGAAAGTTTCCGTGGTTCGGAATCCACATTAAACTGATATGCGGTAAGATTATCAGTTACGTTAAGTAAACAACGTGGACAGGAACTGGCCACTCTACTTCCAATACCAGGCTAAGTGTGTGTCCAACCAACCTTCGAACTGAATACCAAGCTTAGTTTTAGCTGTAAGTAATGTACTGCGAAGTACTGGTTTAAATAAGTAGTAAAAAAAAAAGTTGAAAGAACAACAGAATGTTGTTCTAAATTATGACTAAAGGCACGTTGTAACGAAACTGCTTCACTTCAACAACTTTTCTGCACTGCACGAATCCGCTGTATTCACGCCTTATTACCTACAGTGCAATTATACTATTAATAAGTCTAACCTAATGATGGAAAATGTGTTCGATATCTTCATTCACCTACAGGAATAAGGAATACCATTTAAAAACCCTAATTAGCAGCGTAGGAAGGAAAACAATATTTTTAAAAAGGCATTTAGCTACAAATCTATAGAGCCAGCTCTAGTATTGCGATCATTTCCACGTTTAAATGATGATTTTATTTCACGAAGTACAGACAACACAAGGTGGTCACAACACGTAACTTAAACCACATATGCGCAGGACGTAATCGAACTGCCAAACCCTGCAATACGAAACAAGCACGCTGCTCATAATCTGTCGGGGTGGGAGCCAAACAATTTGAAGCAGAACCAGATGTTCCTCCATAAGCACAGAATGGCGACACCCGACGATATAACGGATTTAACGGAATAAGCCATGATTCGTATTCTTCGGTTTGGATTTTGCGGATAAAAATAAACCATTATTCGGTGTTGCTTAATGTAGCCGGTCACCAACATCAGAATTTACATGTTTTGTTTAATTCTTTGGCATTAGGCCGCGTTTGCACGACGCTAGTTGCGTCGTACGAATGTACTGTCCTAGATGCGCGCGCGGCGCTTAATATTCACTCTCCTCGTGTCAACAGATTCAAGACAATCGGTTAACTGTGACAGTGGACTCGGTTCATGACCAACTGTTGGCGTGCGAGTTTAACAAACAAGAAGGCGACAACTAACAAGTCGACTAAGTGGAGTGAAACAGCGGCATTAAAATCTTCAAAACTGTATAAAAGTGAGGAAATTCTGTGGATTTTTAAGAATAAAAATTATAAGAACAACGATTTATTAAAAAAATTGTCTCATAACGGTGTCATGCTTTTTTGTTTATATATGACAGTAGCTCTTCAAATTAAGATACAGTTAACACCTGGATATTGTGGGCTATTTCATCAATTGCGATAGGGTCAATTTTATGAATAATTGTAACGCCAATGCAATTGAAATTGTTCTTTTATTTTCCGAACGCGTTTCGCTTTATTTGTGAAGCATCTTCAGCGGTTCTGTATTTTTCTTTGGTCACATATGCTTATAATTGTACAGCCTTTTAGCATCAGTTATGTTTGTAGCTGCAGTATATATTACACATGTTGGTTGCATCTTTGTGATTATTTGCGTAGCACTGTAATACATTGAGTTCTGATGGCTTACGTTTAGTTACAGTTAGTCTTAAATAATTTCTGTAACTCTCTACGTCTTCAATTGCTCAATCAAAAAAGCCGCTGATGTACTAAAAACGTTTCTTTTAGATATCCACACTCTTACACTTTCTTCTTTTTTTATTTTTATTTTTTGACGATGTATTTTGTTATTCTTCATATCATTCAACGTTATAATTAACAAATCAGCAACAATATTAATTCATTCTTGTTATATAGACATACACACGTAGACTGGGAAACTGTCCTGACAGTGTACTGTCTTCAAATTATTACCAGCATGCTAGTTCACTCTCTTGCCCCACCACCGACGCTCCTGTCCACTGTCGTTCCAGTCAACTCGCACCGCGTAAACGCAGCCTTAGTAACGAGGGAATCGACTAGATTGAGTGTTTGTAAACCGACGTCAATTCGCGCACATAGTTAATAGATTCTGCTTCGAAATCACTTTCAGAGGTTTAAAAGCATTCTCGTTCGTAAAATGTGATTGTAATCAGCATTAAGTTCTCATATAAGTATGATCATAATTGGGAACCGTGAATTGTAGAGCGAGAATTTGCTTCAATTTGAAAAGTTATTGCGGAATGAATATGAATATCTATGAGATTACGCTAATGGAGTAGCTAAAAATATTCTCAAAAGTACCAGCATGTGGGTTATTATCTGTAAGTGGTGATGGCTAAGGAATTCAGAGAGGGTATGAAATAAAATTTAAAATTAATGAAATACTTATTTTGTTAAGAGTACGGATATAAATCCGTTGGTGACCGTGGTAAGATACATAGTTCTTAACAGTTAACGGCAAAGACGATAAGAAAGGTTAAGGCCAGGGCTCTGGTCTCTTGTTGGATGGGTCGTCAGTTTGATGCTACTTCGGGCATAGATTGTTTTAATTAAATGCATTTTTATGCTTATGATGTATGAGCCTTTAGAAGCTGCACTGATATATATGATATATACAAGCAGAATTGTCAAATACAATTTTAAAAAAACGTGTCTCACTCATTAGAATTAAACTAACTACGAACAGAGATCAGTTTCAATAAAATGATATAGAAAGTAAGGGCAAAATGAAATTTTTTTTGCGGATGACCAACCAGATAATTTCTTCTACACAACGTTTCGACAGCTGCAATAGTTGTCTTCATCAATCTAATCCTGCGGTATACCAAGTAAACAGCTACTTCTTTTGGTCGCAACTAATTGATATTTGTAATTTATATGATTGATATTGGAGATTAATTTCGAGTTCCTGAGCTTGCCAACAAAATTTTTCTATAACTGACAAGTTAGACGAACGCTCAATAGCTTATCTTGCATTGAAAAACAAAGAAAAAATATGTTATTATTCTACACGCTCTTAAGTTCGATATTCTATACGCTGGCGTAGAAAAGAAATATTTTGCAATTCTCTTCACTTTTACGTAACCCCTCAAGAATGTGATTTTAAAAACTCCGTTCAATTTCGGATTAACGAAACATATATCGTGTACAAATTCTAAGTGTGAAAATTGTTTAGTCTAGGAGCTGGAGGCTTGCAGCATACGGTTACACAGAGAAACAACATCAACAGGGTTCTTCTCCGTTTTAGTAACGGAACCGTAAAAATGGTGAGACTTAAACGCAAATAATCAGACTGCTGAGTCAGAAAATTCAAGGATATTATAAAGGCAAGAGGACATACCTGGCAAGCAGGTAGTTGTTATTTGGGAGGTCCATGGAACTGACTGTATCAAACGCGCCGCCGGGTCCATTCTGTTTCCATAGTTTCTCAAGTGGAAGCCATGACGAAAGCGCTGGCATCAACAAAAGAGAGCAGCCCATTGCTAGGCGACGAAGCGTTAAAATACGGAAGACTGTCAATGGCCATCGAGAGCGTAAATTTGTTCTGCTTTACTTTTTCGGTCTAGGATATTGTAGCGGATGCTGCAGTATCCAGTGCGCAACAAGCAAAAACTAGCTCCGACTGGACGTAAGGGAAATTGTTACAAGTATTCAGCAACCGTCTCGACTGAAGCTGACGCCGAATATGAAGACTTCACCATGGTAGGAACATCGATACTTAATTGATTATGCTCTTCAATACAGTGTTCTGTATTTATCTGGAATTATCATAAATGCTAGGAGATACAAAAATGTAACTATCCACCTGGGAACATATGTAGCAAAAAATATTTTTGAAAATAATAGTGCAAGTCAGTTATGAGGAGATTCATTACACTTAAAGAATCCAATTCATTTTAGGCGAGCATTTCTAGTATCACAGTTCAGGGATTTTTTTTGTTTCGTGATGGCCAAATTTTTGACTCCATTTGGCTGCAATTAATTGAAACCGAGCAGAATTTTTTCCGCCATTATTATTATTAATATTATGTGCGAATGTACTTACTGGACCACATAAAATCTTTATTCTCATCGTGATTAGTAATTAAAGAATTTTTCCAGTGTTTTCCACTGGATAGTTAGTATAACCTTCCCGTTCGGTGTATTCCTGGCATATGGAAATCGTCTACATACACTAATACTTTTTACCTTCGTTATTTGAATTAATCAATATTCAAATCCTATCTCTGACCATTTGACGATGATTATTACTAATTTTGCAATATTGTCATTACCTTGTGATGCGCCTTAAGATTTTCCACGAGGAACGAAATACGTTTTTTGCCGTTTCTTTTTGTTAAGACGCATTTCTACGAACACCATTTCGGTTATAATTCATTACCTTTCTTTTTACCATCTGAAATAAACCTTTATACTATACCTGAAGTTCTTTTATAATTTATTACTTTAAATTAAATCAACAACACTATGAAATATTTCTGCAACACTTCATATATTACTTCGCTCCATACATCACTTTTTTACACTATGAATAATTAACAAAACACAACTTCAATATCAATAATGATCTCTTTGGCCGCAGCCGTGCATATTTTTTTAAATTCAATATCCTCTCACATTCCGGTATCTCCTTACCGGTGCCATTTCCAATTTCATGTCGTACAGTTCTCCTCAATCCATTTAATAACTTCAATCATTCTTCTTTTTTAATCTGTAATCTCCATGACCAGCCATCACATTTTTTCCTTGCTGTCAGAGATTCTTCAAAAACATCTTATTAACATTTTATATCACCACTTTATATCTATTATAAATAAAATAAATAATTTTAAATATTCTTATTTTTTTTAACATTTTACAAAGCAACTAGATGTATTACCATTACAAGAGGTACAAATAAAATTATCGTGCACCATTTGTTAACGCGTGGCATGGTAAGCTAGCACTTTAAAAGTTTAGTTGATGATTAGTTAGAATCTGTCTCAATGTGACACAGTTGTTAAGTAGTATACAGAGATATCCCTTCAGGCAACTTGAAGGAAAAAACAAGTAACTTTAACATGGGACACGTTGCATTTTTAACTTCCTTATGACAAGAAATGAGATATGGAAAATGGAGATTCTGTCAGTGATGTTGTCACAGTATTTGCCAAGCAGTCTTTGGACACCCAGCGTTTATCAAATAACGTACAACGATTTAATCTGCAACCGGAGTGTTCGTTATCGACTTGCCTCTACTTTTGGATTGTAGAGCAGTGTTAGAGATTCAAAATACGTAAATCAGAATATATTTTTCCCATACGATCAGCTTCCGATCTGTGTTGATCTCTGCTTTACTATGACATGTGCCCGTATTGGCTTTTTAGTTATTCTTAGTCTTCCAGCGCTTTGTGTGTATAGGCGCAAGATGAGATGATGTAAACGATTGGAGGTGTGAGTATTTATTTTTCATGTTCGCAAATTATTGTATACTTATTCATGCGATTGAACGTAGTGGCTTCTGCGAGTGGTAATTAAATACTTTATACAATTAGGGACCATCCATAAATTACGTCACACGTTAATGGGGGAGCGGATTGTATAACGTATGACCTGACGTGACAAGTGGGGCGGGAGGAGGTTGATAAACTTCATTACGTCACTTTGGAATTGCTGTTATAGTCAAGTTCTAAATTGAAATTTGTAAAATGTTTGACATCAAAACAGAGTGGGGGGAGGGGTCCAAAAAGTGTGACATTACGTGACAGAGAGTGAAGCAGGGTAATAAAAACAAACTGAAATTTGTGGAATGTAGTAGTTACGCCACTCTCTGGAATCAGTCGAATAGATCAATAGTAATCAGGATTCTTGGTAATTTTTTGTTTCCTTCTATACTGTTCAACTACAATTGCACCAGTGACTTAAAACTAAAGTTCTAGAGTTCACTTCCAGCAACTAACGTTAACAAACTCAAAAGAATCTTTTCCTTTCTCGACTGTTTATATAGCAGGATGTTGGAATTCACGGATTCCTGGTCTTACCACCACTATATAGGCATTAATTTTTTGACTGCATATCTCAGTTCACGTATCACCTCTGAACTGCCAATACTTTTATAAAATTGTTACGAGAGATAAATTTACATTCCCTTCTTCCTTCCCGAAATTATGTAAATTACTATTCGACAAGTAAAGTCTGTAAAGTTTTGTCTCGTTATAGATAATATTTCAACAATTTTAAAATCAATTTAACAACTGAGAGTCACTGTTAGATTGCTGCCTGATTTGCACATTAAAAATAGTGATGAACAAACTTAACATTGCTGAAGAACCATGGAAAGAGACCACTGCTATACAAGTTTTATTTTTGCGTCACTAATGTTCGATGTGCGTAGAAATGAAGTTACTGGAGCCCGGCGTTTCACATTATATTTTAGATATATCTAGAAGTGTACTGTATTATGTATTTTTCTTTTCTGACAGTTTCGATAATGTTGCTAAGGAGCAGAAACTCTATGCAGTTAAAACGTCCTCGATTCGTGCGACTGATAATACATATATGTCTTCACCGATTTTGATATCACTACACTCCATTACAAACGACATTTGCCTAAACCTTTCTTCACGTGTAAGAAGTCTGAAGTTTAATGTTCTTGTTTTTAAACAGGTTGGCCGATGTCTATTTTACGATCATAACTGCAGTTGGTCGTGAACTTATCTGTATTTTCCTTGTTTTTATTCATTTAAACTCAGATCGAAATTATTGCTCGACACGTCCGTCTGGATCTTACCGTACTGACTACAGAACAGAATTATAAAAAAATCTGTTTAATGGTACTTATTCCTATACGTTTAATACAAGAACATCACTGTCAAACTGAAGCAAAACATGTAATAATAATACTATAATTCAAGAGACAAATGACTTTCAAAGGAGGAAAACATAGATTAACGTATTTACAAAATTTAGTAAGTTGACTCCCAGTGGTGCAAACCTAAAACGCATTCGCATTAGACGTGAATTATTGCTATTCCCCCACCATTGTCTCTGGCACATGGTGCCGCCTGTTACCTAGCCTGCCCCGACGTTTGTCATGCGACATCTGCGCCTGAGAGTCCGTGCCAACCAGCGGGACTGTTTAAAGTTCTTTTTTAAAAAAAAAAAAGGAAAAAAAAAGACCAAATCATTTCTGTCCGTTATGGTGGTGGAGAGCGCGGGCCCGCCGCTGGTGGCATTACTCATCTCGACGCGTGGTGTGTGTGGCGAGGGTAGCGCAACCCACAGGGGCGACGCTGCCGATCGCGGATTCCGCGGTCTCTTTCACTGAACGGAGCACGGGAGGGGAAACCTTATGCACACGTAATTCACGCACTTAATGACGAAAAAATAATCAAACGCGCCGTCCGTTACACGATAAGCGGAAAGTATTCAAAAAATTCTCGCAATTAACGAATTTTTGTGGTTTCATTGATATAAGGGAAAGTAATAAATTTCTCCATAGTGCAGAGTATTTCAGTTAATCAAGCGATTCGTAAAATTAGTTGTAATTAGTTCAACAGAAAATTTAGTGACACAGAAGGATTTAATCGCCTTCCGTGAAATGAATTAACAAACATTTTATTATAAAACATTGATTTTGAAGTTTGACTCACAGTGGTATTTTATGCGAAATTATAATATTTTATGCAGTAAATTTTCAAATAATATGTGTTTGATTTACGACTAGTAAAAGCCCGTGACTTTTTTGGGTATTGCCGGGTGTCTAGAATAGTTAGAGTTTTTAGGGTCAAAGATAATGACAGGTTGGCGTGATCTGACGAAATACATACTTGACCTGTGTTTCACTCTTAGGATGAATAAAATCTGTTGAGCTTGAAGAACTCAGAAGTATTAATAGACGTGTTACACACGGACAGAGACGATCGCTCTATCGCATAATTGTTTCAAAGGTCATGGTTGGTAGACTCGAACTTGCTGAAATACGAAATTGACTTGTATTTGATAATTTCACTCCGCAAAATTTGAAGAAAAGTTCTGTTTGCTTCGAAAGCATCACTTTTTTTTTGTTTTTTTTTTTTTTTGTTTTTTTTTTTTTTTTTTTGTATTGAGGCTGGGCATTCATAATTTAATCTTTGGTCATAGCGTCTGTAACGGTCAGTGAACTTAATACAGATTCCAGATAATTAAACAGTTGAGCAACTCCGAAGACATTAATTGCCAGAATACTTGACTTAGTAACATATTTGGTCTGATGTCCACTTTTAACAACCTAATAACTCACGTACAGCGAACATGAACAAAGACCATTAACGAAATTGGTCAATAAAATACGTAAAAAGCTAATAAATCGTAATGTATAAACTTCGGTTAGACAACAACATTAGCGAAAGTTTTAATTAAATTGATATTTACCCTAGGCCGGCATTCGTGGTTACAGCAAAGACCATGAGTGATTTAAGTTTTTTATGTTGCTTTTATAAGCAACATGTTGCTAAAAAGCAGTACCACGTTTTTTTCAGCCGTAAAGTTTATTGATATTTTTTAACTATGAAATGTTAGGAAAAACAAACTTAATTAATGTATTATTACGATTAATTTGGTAGCAGTTGCTTAGCTATTAAATTGTGGACATAACCTCGAATTTCTTCTAATGATATCTCTGGTAGCTATTAATTTTCAAGCGAAGGCTGACACGTGACACCTTTCTCCAGCCAATAGTTATCGAGGTGAGTGAGTGAGTGAGCTTAGAAAATTGTATAGTAGATAATAAATGGTTGGCATGGTTCCTGGTTTTGGTCTTCCATCTGGAAACTAAACAAAAAGCTTTTATGGCAAACGCGTTACGTCTTTGTTTAAGACATCCTAAGTGCCCTACCTAACTTATAAACACGTATATACGTACAATATCGTTCATTAATTCGTACGTTTGTAAAGTAGGTTAAGTTCACTTAAATTATTATCTATTTACAAGTTTTGCTTATGGATTAGTATGTGCAAATTCGAAGTTCTGTAGCAGCTATATGTCTCCTACCATCACTTCTCTTAAAACATCAACGCGGTATTTCTGGCAAGATTTTACCCATCTTTACCTAGAGAAGAAAATAGCAGGAAAATTATTGGTTATATTTCTTTTGGTCACTTGGCAGTTAAAATCAGAGGGAGGGAAATTCATACCCAACCAGCAAGAAAATAAATCCTTGCTGCCGGACCTATGTTGTCGAATTGAATTAATATAATTTAAAACACTTGTTATATGGAGATACGTAGTAAGAACGAGGACTCTCTGCACCTGCGATTACAAGGAAGTCTTCACGGATGTACCTCCGGACATTTAGATTCAAAACAGTGAATAAAACAGAAATCGTCAAAATAGCTCTTAAATTAATGTTTTACTTTGAAAAAGCCTCTTCGAATTATTTTATTTATTGTCTGGATGTGCAGCAGTTATGTTTCAGAATTTTGTGGTCAATAACGCAGCCATTTTCGGAAAGAGTTTGATGCTGGGATCCAACATTATTTGTGACCTGTTGGCCTAATAATATCCACATGAAATATTTCAAGCTAGCAGCAGATGAGGAAGAACAACCAGGAATATTAACACCATTAATCATACGGACTCAGCAGCTTCCTTCATTAAAACTTTTAATCCTTTTCGCAGTCGTTCTACCCTTAATGGTCTCTTTAGGTCAATGATATTTAGTTCAGACAATTCTTCACTGACATAGAATCAGTGGCACTATTTTCCTCGACATAGCCATGCTTTTTACAACTTTTAGCACGATTTTGTTAACTTATCACTATCAGGTCTGACAACACATTCTTTAAAGTTCTAGTTTCTTTGACAGGTTGAAATGTGGTTGCTGTGATATTTTGAATCGAGCACTCAGAATGCCAGAGAACTGCCCCGTTCTCCCCGCAGGCTGAGCTCCTCCAAGCCCTCGTTACAACTTTCTGGAAACGCAGCTGTCATCTGCCACCCCTCGCAGAACTCTGTCCCACTTCAATGCATATAAATTCTGCAGCGAGATTTTCCGAGAAAGAACCAGATGTATTTCAGAAAAAATATTTTTGTGTAGCCGTGTAGCATTCGTTGTTGGACAAACAAAAATGTAACGCAGATTTGATGTCGAGTAGTTAAAGGTCTTACCACGTCATCCTGTTCAGTTTATAAGTATGAGTATCCAAGAAGATTTGTAACGTAAGAATTTGAAGACATCTGTACCAAAACATTCTCTAAGGAGAACAGTTTAACTTAATAGCATTCGTTAAAGAAGTATGAAATCCTATTCCACGTTGTACGCTAGCACAAGAAATATTTTACAATTATGAATTAAAATTGTATAATTTTATCACGTTACTGTGCTTCTTTGTTGCTTTTGAGTAAATCATAAAACTTAAATTTCTTAGAAGAAGTAGTATTTGAAATACCTATTTTTTGTTGCAGTTTAAATAAATAGTAAAATTATACTCCCCATGCACGAAACAAAACAACAGCAAGTCTGTCTCCAAATCTGGAATATTCCGCAATGTTTTCCGCGATGATGCCTTCCACGTTCACATGGAAGTAATTGAAGAGTTAGTATAGTTTTTTATCATTTTCTAATTAAAAATTCTAACATCCATGTATCTCGTCTGATCGTACCGTAGATAAATTGCACTATGGTTTTCGATCTATACCAATAACACGCTAAGCTTGGTCGTCGAGTCACCATGTCCATCACGATGTGAAGTCAAGCGGTCATCCTTCTTTGCTGGATTACTAACGGTCAGAGATATTATTGCTTAGTAGAGGTAATGAGCTATGTTTAATACCAAAACCCTGGAAGCAAAGTATTTATTTCGTTTAAATCAACGTATTAATTATTATTTGCGTATTTTTATTTACATTCAGTTGATGTAGTTGTTTTTTGTAATCGTTACGCACTGATATCTGAGTTACAGCAAACTAAAAATATGTACTAGAATAACTCATTTTAAATGGTTATGAGCATTAATTAATAACAGTTGTATTTAGTGAAGCAACTGCAAGAAAAGAAATTGACAAAATGCAGCGGCTCAACACATTATTTTAGTTTGGCTTACAAGGTATTTATATTCAATATAGATGTTTCTGCTATAATCTGTGTCACTGTTATTGTAAGTTTGAAGAAATAGTTTGCCAAAACACTGAATATTAGTATATATTGCGTTTAAATTAACATTTTAATAATTAGTTGTTTTATGTCATTATAACAGCCTCATTCAAATAGTTTTAACGGGTCATAGTTTCATCGTGTTACAGGGAATGTATTCATCAGCGGTTGACATACGTCATGATTTTCGAACGGCAATATTAGCAGAGACTGTGGGTAGGTTTAAATGCAGCCAGTACCTGAATAACAACAGACTAATTTTGTTACAGCATAATTCACTATGAATTTAGTTTTATAATCAATTCAAACTGCTTTCATAAGCGCAATGTTGCATAAGTTATTACTTCATGCCAATGGAAATAGTTACATATTTATCGTGCGGGATGTAGTCTGGAACAGGAATGAAACTGAAATTAGATGGTATACCATAAGTTTCGGGTCTCCTAATTCAGTTTTAATTTCATTCGTTCGATACTTTCGACGTCATTAATTCAGTAGAAGTTACCACTGTATCACTATACAAACTACAACCGAAATATGTTCAACATTACAAAATAAAGGTTATGAGCATTATACAAAACTATTCCATACAGTTAAGGGAGCGTCCATAAACCACGTAGCTCCATTTGACCTCCTGTCAACCCCCCTCCCCTCCACGTAGCCCGACGTGGATTTTGTCTCAACCCCCCCCCTCCCCCCACGTAGCACGTATCTTTTTTCCATATTGATTCCAGAAGACATTTTGCACTGTTTTCTCTTGTCAGACTATCGTAAATTACATACGGGGATAATTAAATGATGGAAAAAAATATTTACACTGCTTCTGTTTGACCTGTATCTAATTTTAACTGTCACAAATAATATGAAAGAAAAGCTACGTAGCCTGGCTCGGAACCCCCCCCCCTCACCCCCCCCCCGGCCACGTAGCCCATCGTAGCTTTCCAGCCAACCACTCCCCCCTAGATCACGCCACGTAGTTTATGCACAATCCCTAAATGCTAATAAACGAACCGCCAGTAGACTGCATTCAACTTGTCATTTCGGTTAACAATAAGCGATTCAAAGCCAAGCGGTGCCGTACAAGTCAACGGACGCTTTTGATTATTTCATCAGAATGCAGATTTGATCGTTTATATATGGCTGAAGTAAATGAAGCATCTAATCCTTCTTCGACTTGACGCAGTTGAGCTCTCGAGCGACCCTGAGCACGGTACTGCCTCACCACTTTTTCTCCAGCGAAACTACGTCTGTGAGTGGAGAACACTCCGCCGGATGAAGACGTTAGGATCGACGTCCAGTGGACAGCTGAGCTCAGCTGGACACGCGAGAGGCACTGATAAGGCTGGGAGCTCGCAGCTGTGCCCAAATTAAATTACCGCCACGCCCGTTTATCAGGCCCAACGGCAAACTCCGCTTTCACATGGAAACCTTTTTTCGTCCGCATGAAGTCACGTAAAACAAAGGGAGAAAAAAAAAAACACTGGAGGCTTGCCATCTTCGCTCGACGGCGCATTCTGCACGGAAAGCGGAATTACGGACCAAGAGGAAGGGAACTCTTCATCAGATAATTCAAAGAACAAACCTTGGAGGCATAATGAGTGCTACGGAGCAGTATAAATCTCCGTGCAGAGATAATGACATTTACTGCGAGGTTAAACTGTGACCTGCCCGAGCAGTCATTATATCTAGATGTGCCGCGAACAGCACGCAATCCCTGTGTGTCTACCACACCCTGTTCACTTCCACCCGCAATTACAGCCCGGTGCAGGTGTAGGAGCATAGTCGAAAAAACTCTAATTACGACAACCATATATCGTGCGGGCGAGATTCTTAAAAGGGGGAAGAAAATTGTTTTTCACGTGTGAGCAATTAAGACTTCATGCCAAAGTTATTTCCGGTAGTTAAAGATAGTAAAATTTCCCACCTGGAATGCCGGAAATACACTGCAGCATGCTTACCTCATTAAACATTTAACCTAAAAACGGTTAAACTTACTTATTGTTTTAAGTGGTAATAAACTTCTTAGATCCAAGCATTTGCGATTTTTTCAGATATCAAATAATAATAATAGATAATCCAGCTGAGATAAAAGATTACTAGATGCCACAGAAACGATTCCTGTAATAGGCCAACTGCTGGTTGATTAGTGAGCAAAACTTATGAGATCTCGTTCTGAGCCAATACTACGCTATACAGTGCGTATCCTCTTCACTTTTTGAAATAGAATGGTTTCCCTTTGTATTTTGTGTAACTGATTTAAACTTTGGAAAACTCTAGTTACTTGCCATTATGAATGTGATACTTTTTAACATGGGCGTATCCAGCGAGGGGCAGAGGGGGGCTGCTGTCCCCTTCCCCCCTTAGAAGAAAAATTTAAGTTGCCTTCAGTACGCTTCGACGAGTGAAGAACTAGACTCAGGAGCACTATGGGAGAGGAAAGATTGACTGGATTATGCCTGATGAGTGTGCATCGAAGTTTCGTAAAAGAACACCATGAGATATTGACAAACTAAATTACTGAAATTTGTTCTGAAAATTCGAGATAATTAATGTTTACATAAAAAACTAACTCACTTACGATCTTAATTAACTACATAGTAGGTCCGTTAGATTAAGTGGTTGGATTACTATATTAATCAATAATAAAAACAGTTTCCTGAGTAGGTTTGAGTTTCATTTTGTAAGAAATCGTCATGTTTCAGTCCCCCAACCCACTTCCTCGAAAGCAATATGAGCTGCCCCCCCCCCCCCCCGCAGCTCAAATCTTGCCCCCCTCTAGTTCTGATCCTGGATACGCCCTTGCTTTTTAATTAAATGAAACGCATAATATATATAATTTATTATAAGACTTTTAAAACGAAAAGGCGTGCAAGGGTAATCTTGGCTTTTGTAAGAATAATAAAGCAGCACATATAAGGTATTTAGGTAGAATGAGACGTGGGAAGCAGCAAAGTCGTAGAGTCCCTGTGAGGGGAAAGAAAAAAAATATAGGTAGAATTTTTGCTATCGGTTTTACTAAAATATGAACAAGTCACCAAATTTTTTAAAATTTAGATCAACAATCCATAACACGAGAAAAACCATACACATTGTGAATTTCAACTACGCTTAGAACAAGATCTCATAACCACTAGACCTCGAGATTTTACAAAGGTTGTTTTTATGGGATCTTATTTCTTTTTTTTTTTTCGTAAGTTGATCGCTGATTCCGAGTAGTTACTCAAGTGTAAATGTGCATTTAAAAAATCCGTGGATTAGGACATTTCGGGATTCAGATCTTATCATCACACCTGTGATGATAGCAACAATGCGCACTCTCTTTGCAAACAATGGATTTGCGCCTTTTTGGACGAGCAATACCGATTATTGTAGATTGAACTGCCATCATTAGTAAATACCAAGTAAATTACAAACTAATCGCAGTGTAACGGTTATACGTCTCGTTGTTTTGTGAAATCTAAAAATACGATTGAAAAATATTTACTTTATGTCTAATAAATACAAAGTGGTTATATAAAATACTAATCAGATGTTTTTAAAGAATCTCTGATAGCAAGGAGAAAATTTGAAATGGCACCGGTGGGGAGGTACCGGAATACGAAAGGAATTTGAATTACGGAAAATATGTATGGCTGTGACAATAGAGAACGTTATTGATATTGAAGTTGTGTTATATTAATTTTTCGTAGGGTGGAAAAAGTGATGTATAGAGCAGAGTAACGAATGAATTGTTGCAGAAAGATTTCGCGTTGTTGTTCTTTTTTTAAAAAAAAAAAAAGGGGGGAGATATCATAAGAGAATTTCAGATAGAGAATAAAGGTTTCTTTCAGATAGTAAAAAATAAAGATAATAAATTACATCGGATAGGCGAGAGTTGAAATCCGTCTTAGCAAAAAGAGACGACAAGAAAAGTATTTCCTTTCTATTGGGATGTCTTAAGGAGCACGACAAGGTAAAAGACAATATTTTAAATTCATTCATAATTATCTTTGAGCGATCTGAGCTAAGATTTGAATGTTGATTAATTGATATAAGATAGTTAAATAGTATTAATGTATGTAGAAGACTCCCATATGCCAGCAATACACCGAAGGAGTGGGTTATAATAGGAACAAAGTAAAACTTAATATGTGTACTAAGTTTGGTGATCTCTATGCATAAAAGAAATTTGAGGCGTATAGCGTCATCCAAGGAAAAGCAATGAACGTACAGACATCCGCCTCAGAGTTTCACGTTTGGGTTTGCCAATGGGTTAATATACAGATGATCACTAATATTAGACTTTTCTTATGATTTGGGGGCGAAATCATACATGTGTACCAAATTACCTGTTTCTGGACTGTGGTAAAGTACAGTGGAATTATGATGACGGAGTGCAGTGCCGTAGTCGATTAAAAAATTCTGATTTTCACTAAATAACAAAGTAAAGAGAGGAACGAAGTAAAATTTAACAAATTAGTTAAACTTAGTAAATATCGTTTATAACAAAAAAACTGAGGCATATAAAGATATTATGGTAGGGAGCATTATCATTTTTGGGATAGATAAGTGGTAGGATATAGGGAAATTTACCAGCTTAAGAATTTTGTTATAATTTGAGGGTATCTTTATTTGTGTATCAAATTTCAGATTTCTGCGACTGCGGTAAGTACCTTAGAGTTTTTATGATCATCAGTGTGTGAGTGAAAAAATCTGTGGGTTTTTCATATTAATAACTTCCAAACTAAGAGCAGAAGCAACGTAATAATAAGATTGCTAATACAAATGTATTACAAAAATATGAATCATTTAGTGTCAATATAAGACCGAAGAAATAAAGGCACAAAAATGGCTGGAATGACTTCGAAAAAAAGGCTAGGCAATGCCACGTCTATTCGTCTTGTCGCACAGCAGAGCGCCCGGATATTGCTTCAAACTAGAAAAATTTAGATGCCAATGAATCCCCAACTTCTAAAGGTATCTGCAATGAAATTAATCGTTCACTGATATGATTTATGTTTGCCTTAAGAGAGATGAACAACGTAAACCTATATTTTCTTTCCAATAACAAAAAAATACGAATTCAGTTGAGGCCTAATATACTTTTTCAGAACCAAACATAACATTAATTTTAACAGTATAGTTATAATAAAGATTAACTGTCATGTGATCGCTTTCTGATATATTGAAGTAAGCCAGGATGCCAGGATGCTATAGCAGACTGTCAACTTTTCTATCCCAAGGAACGTCACACTACACAAAACATAGGCTTACAACAACAGATTTAGTCTTTTTTACTTTACAATAAAAACATTGACTCCTGAAGGAGTTTCGTGGATTATTAAAATGGTTTACGTGTTTAAAACTATTCAAAGATAGCAATGATCTCTTCATCTGATGTAAAACTCTAAATATGTTAGTGTCTGTAGTAGCATAAAATAAAAATATGCTTCGCCTCTCATGTTTACCAATGTCTTATAATGACATACATTGTCTTTTATTAAAATTATTATCCTCACTAAGCCACGTTCGGACATTCAAGACATAACACAGTATGTTGGAAACGTTTACGGCTTACATATAGCTCACTGAAGCCGGTACTAATATGAAACATGTCATGTAGTGGCGCTATCTGCCTGAAAGCTGTGGAACTGTTAGTTAATTCTAATAGTATGAACTAGCATTTTCCTGCTACTTTGCACGCGCGGACCATTGTGTACATAACAATGCGTTTGCCTTTCCTTTTAGTAGCAAAGCACAAACGTTAGTGACCTAGTGTCTTCGTAACCTTCATCGCAAATTAAATGTCACAATTTCGTTATGCTTATTGGAACGTTTATCTTTTATGTAACGGTGTGATTAATGTTTAGCGTGTACTATATTTCAGAAAACTGAAGACATAAGTAAACAATGTTGTGAAGTCAAAAAATAATATTAACTGAATCCAAAAAGTGGAATGTTTACTGTATTTGTGTTGTACAGTGATCTGTGGTTAGGTATCTCGTAAAAAAAGTGTTTATTTAAGATGTAGTGCGATTTGTGACGCCTTTCTGTTCTCGGGATGAACGAATTATAATGTCTTTCTCCGTTTGTTGGTCACTTAGAATCGTAAAAAAGACTCAGGTTTTAAGATAGACCATAAACTTTCAAACTGTGGAAACCTCATCCAAACTGGTTAGCTATTTTTTGCTTGATATCTGGATAAAGGTACAAACAAACAGAGCTGCTTTACAGATTTATTATAGGGTTCGGATCTTTAGAAGAAGTCATATTTTTTTCCTGCCTTCTTTTTAAGCTGAAATGCTGAATAAAACACTGATTCAACAATTCTGATTTTATGTAAAGGTATTTTATATAGCATATAAATGCATATTCAGACTATTTTCCTAGTTTTGATCATATTTCGATAATATTTAATGGTCATATGGAATTTGGGGAAAAATCTGGTAGTTTTTTAATAGTACCGGGAATTCACTAGATACAGATGAGTAGAAATTAAGATAATTATTCACAGAACTGTACTTCTGCAATACAGATGAGGCGAAAAAAACTAATTTTCACTGTGGTCAGAATTCACCAGTCAAGAATTAAGGTTATACATTATTGTCACTCTCTAAACGTAATGTTTTAATCTCGATAATGCAGCAGAAGCTTGCCTGTGTCGATCCGCGTCAATCAATATATCAATGAAATATCCTCAGTCGTCATTAAATCTGCAGTGGATCAGGGAGTAGACCTACCGCCATGCCGAAAATAACATTTTCTGAAAGTGCGAAGTTGCCTAAGGGAATTTAGAGCGGAATATTTTAGTACAGATGAAAGAGTTGTAATCTGTAAATTATCTGAAATTAAAGTGAGTTCAACAAAACGATTTAAAATTTAATTTCCCAATGGTGTAGCGAGTGCGCGGAAGCAAATAATGCTGTATACGTTAAAGCGACACTACTAGATAAAATAAATAATGTTTAATTAGGCATGTTTTGATGTATAGTAAATTTAAATGTTTGGTCATATTTACCCATTTTTAAGGTCATATTTTCCTGCATATTTCTCTCTTTTTTTTTGTCATAAATTTCCGAATCATATTTATTATAGTATGCATGAAATGGTGAAATGTAAAATTCCGAGGCATTAATGCTCAACAGTTCAGCCATAGTTAAGTGAACTAATGATTACGGGATCAGTTAAATCTGTCCTTGTTAAAGACAAAATGTTGCTTTGCCAAGAAACCTTTTAACTGTACTTTTCGCATCGTTTGGCGTCAGAGAAGTTCCGAGTCGAACGGACTTCTCAGAAATCTGCCGTGAGTTGTGTGGTTTGCTGTGCGGACATAGTTCTCGCTTGCAGCACTCTGTGCGGTCTGTCGGGCACGTAGCTAAAACCGCAGAGACCTCCCACCAGCCTTAAAGAGAGCACAACCCAGCACCACGACCAACTCGAACGCTACACGATAACAGTAAAAAGTCTTTCTTCTCGCTGCGCTGTTTCAGAAACGAATTTGGGGCCCAAACTTTTTGCAGTCAGGTTTCTAAGCGTTAGGTACAACCGCCTTTCACCATCTCTCAGCCACATACGGTATTTTTGATTATTTGGCATCTTAGTGGTTATGGTGTCTGCTGAGACGCGCTTCTAAGCGGTAGGCAGCACATCCCCAAGCGCAAAACAGTCAAAATTCTTGCTAGGCGGAATAATCATTTAAAGAATAGTAACAACAATTTTAACAATGTAATGCTTTGGCCTTACACATTTTTCAGCATTCAGAAAGTAAAACAAACATATAACAGCGTTAAAAGTGCTCTCCGATAGCAATAAAAAATAGCTGCTTGTAGAATGTAATTGGTGAAGTGCACAAGTTTATAATGATGTTTCTCTGTATCTTCTAAAGTCACCATTTCTGAATTATATAAGATGTTACTGTGATTAATACTAGAAGCATATTAGCTGCCATGTTAAAGTTATGATATTCCAGAAGGGAAACATGAAGTTTATTATGTTCACTTAAGGTCGAGCAATTTGTTCTCGTCCAAATTCATTCCTAATTTGCTGATATTTTCAACTGCAGAATTTCTGTTATGCTTAGTTAGGTTAGTAGTTTATAGGCAATTATGGTCCAAATTTTAGCAATTACCTTCAATTATCCCCAAACAATTATTCACCAAAGCATCTCTTGATCCGAAGTGTTCAAAACCAATGCAATCGGTTCATAATATATGATGATTAATTTATCTAATAATTATCTTTTATTTAAGAAAGAAAAATTCAGCGAAATTAACACCAAGACCTATACAGTTATGCAGTGATATACGAGTATGTGTATCTTATACAAATTTGAAACATAATTACCAGAAAATGTTGTACTGGTTTACATACCATAATCTTTTAAAACATCAGTGGCCATTTTTCTCAAAAAGCGGATGAAAATTAGAGTTTTCTTGAACTGTTAACTAAGAATTGATCATTTTCAAAATTTAGGTTCAAAATTAAATTTTTCGTATAAAGTGTGTCAAGCAAATAATGGCTACCCTTTAGATCAACATGTTAAATTATGAATGATAACTGCAACTTATACATCATCCTCCCTCCCCCTTATTTTTACGTTTTATATGTACCGGTAATGAACAAAATATTTACAGTTCGCAACAGCTAACAGCATAATACTTAAAAGAAGAAGAAGCAAAATTTTCGCTTAGCTTTAAGAAAAATCACTCATTATGCATAGCTGACTTCATTTCTATGACCAGACTTCGAAATTATTAAAACTAAATTTTCTGTTTGTGTGTAAGACCAGGGAAATAGGATTTTCTCCCCATGCAATTAGGGATTAATTATTTGTTTACAAACTACATACAACAAACAAATTTAAGATACGGGATGTGTCTCCACCTTGCTTAGGTATAATTTTTAATGTAAATGTTACTTAGTTCAGCTCTTTCACTTCATTATACATATTTTGAATGTATTACCAATGGATAAAAATGTTTTCCGGCCTCCTAAGCAAGATTCCAATAAGAAATATACAAAATGCCATAAATAGAACGTGATATACTCAATTGTTTTTCCTTTACAGCGAATGCAGTGAATTGGAGGGAACAGAATATAAGGTATACACCGCGTGCTTAAAAGTGAGTTTAGTCGCAGCTACAGAAACGTATCTTACGACTTAAGCTGGGTTCCTACGGCGCGTCCCTCGGCGCCTGTTAGAGGACGCCTCTCATCTTTGCCGCATAAGCTAGCAGGTACGGCGCGTCTCGACCCACCGCCAGGCGGTAGAAGATGAAAGGCGCGTCCTGCCTACCACGCGCCGTAGGAACGGACCTTAAAGTAGATCCGCTCGCGTGAAGGCGGAAGGAGCGTGAGCCGAGCCAGTCCCACAGCCTGACACAACAAACCCTAAGGACGCAACACCGCACTACATCGAGCGTCCAGAACCACTGTGCAAAGGAACCTGACCAAAAATTTATGGTTCTCTGATCTAAACCCTACACGGAACGGAATTTTCCAAGGTCCTTAACTGACTTATAACTCCGACGAAGCTTGGTTTATGTTGAGAACGCTCCGTGCTTCCGATTTCACTTTAAACCTTGGATCACGGAGAAAAACAACCTGGTAACTCACTTGCGACACACTTGCTCAATGTGCCTCCCGTCAGGGGAAGGGGGAGGGTGGAGGAATCCAACAAATCTTCGGACTTGTAACAGCCCTCAAACCTAAAATTAAATGTAATTATATTTTATGAATCACTTATAGTAAGCTAGAGTTTGGTTGAATATGATCTGGTAGGTTTGTTTTGAAATTTCCTGTTATACCTTTCCAAGGTATATAGACTTTGTTTTGTGAAAAAAATTATTTAAAGGCTGTTTAATATGTTAAAGAACTGAATTGTGGAAGAGAATTGCTTAAATGTTCTTAATTCCAAGTATTAATGCAAGTTATGATGTCTAAAAGACAATTTGCTACAGTTTAAAATGATTTCTGTGAATAATTTTGTGTTGAAGTATCTTTCATTTCCATTTCTGACTATTTTGTATTGATTGTAAATGATTATGTATTAATTCTGATTGTTTTTAAAATGTTTCAATTGTTTAAGTATTGTTAATGCTCGAGAATTATCTGGCGGAAGCTATTGAAGTGTTCTAGAAATGTCGATAGTTTTTATATAAAGCAAACATCCAAGACAAAGAAACAGTTAGATTTTTTCGGAAAAGTTTTCACCGACTCAATTTACGACGGCCAATAACTGTATTGTCTGTGGAAGAAGTGTTGTATACAATGGTTGGATTGAATGTATTCATGTAAACAGTATCGATGACGTAGTGTTTTATGAAAATAAAAACAAATGTTAAATTGAACTTTGTGTTGGACTGATTATTTATCATATTATCTTATAGACTGACGAATAAGTGAAACAGCCGACAGGGAGGAAGAGTGACAGCGCGACTATATTTTGAGTCTAGATGCTGACGATTTGTCTCCCTCTAAGGAATATTACGTTTTCTGTTCTTTTATAAGATAGCACAGATATTTTTCGGCTTTGTAACTGGATGTACGATTTGATTCAATAATAATTCCAACCGTAAAATACTATATGATATTTTTTCTTGATTTAGCTAGAAAGAAAATAATTGTTATTAATAAACGATTATACAAATTCAGTATTAGAAATTTTTTTTAAAATCATAACTTTACTTTTTCTTCTTCACCACCGTTTCCCAACATTTTGGGGTTGGCTGCCTTCTATTCGTCGTTGGCGTGGTCAAATTTGAACTTTGATGTTAGGGCCGCATACCCTTGCTGACGTCAAGCACTTTATAGGTACCTACTGCCAGATCGTACTATGTATTAATGGGGGATGTGAAGTGTTGCCACCCGACTGCGAAATGTATAACAATGTTCTCTGTGTGATAAGTTTACTTTCAGTTTATGAAATTTGTAGTTTATGAAGCAGAGGTTGGGAACCTTCCCCATTCGCCGAAGTACTGCAGCCAGGATGACCGGTACTCTGGGCTCGTTCCCGGTTCCATTGTACCTCCCCGATCTAATACGTGGCCTCTCAGCTCACTAAGCCACACAGGTGAGTCGTAAATTTCCTTTTTATTAGTACGAATTCAAATCTTTTCGTTTCCTTTTCTCTTTTTTAACTCAGAATTGACTATAACACTTATAACAAAACTCTCAACTCCTGTTTTGACATAATCAATGTAAATACTTCAAAAATTAACTATGTTCATACTCTTCGTCTTTCTCACAAACAATATTATGCTAATCAATTTTGACGAAACTTCAGTCCACACGATATTATTTTCTAACAGTACACAGAGGGTGCAAAAAAGGCCTGCTAGATTTGTTTCTGGAAATTATCGCAGAATGCAATCAGTGACGGATATGATAAAGGAGCTGGAATGGGATTCATTGCAAGACAGGAGGAGAATGAGGAGGGTCATGGGAGTGTACAGGGCATATACTGGCGATGAGGCACGGAAAGATATTACAATAGGTATGAAAAGTAGTACATGGAAGGGAAAAGATGACCATGACCACAAGCTGGCACTCGATTTCAGGCACATGGGTGTAGGAAGATTCTCTTTTTTAGGTAAGGGTGTCAGGGATTGGAATGAGTTACCAAGAAAAATGATGAATAATTTACCGAAAACTTTGAAAGAATTCAAAGATAAAATTTGTAGAGGGCAAACGTAGGTAGGTGCAGGATAGGGGGAAGATGGGTGTGTAGGGAAATTGCCACCGGAGCCTGTGCTCCATTGCAATTAAATTAAATTAAAAAAAAAAAATCTCTTCTCCGGTCGCCAGTGACTCTTACTTCCATGCGCGAACCTGAGATTACGCTGCTGCCTATTCAAAGAAATTTACTACAAAACAAATACTCGGCTTAAAATAATTTACTCACAGGCAGCCTTAACCATACTCATCACACGATATTTGATGATGCTTAAAGCAAATAATTCGCCGAGACTGTTAAGCGAGTGGCCTGGCTTTTGGGAGTACCCCCTCGACCATCCACATTGTGGTTCTCCTTGGTTTCCCGAAATAATTCCAGGCGAATGTCGGGATGGTTGCTTCAAAGGATCATGGCACAATTTTCTTCCTGTTCCTTACTCCAAGTCCTTTACTGTTTCTAAAGAACTCGATATCAACAAGGCGCAAATTCATTAGGGTGAAAAAAAACAACATAAAACTCAAATATCGTGTATTTAGTTTCAGCATTTGAAATTTCTAATTAACACATTTCGTTTAAGGTAAGATTTTTCAAAACGTTTCATTATTAATTATGCTAAAAAAAGTGACCACGTTCTGAGAAATAAACGATAAAAATTTAATGCAGATCAGCCGAAAGGAAGTCATGATTTGCCACTGCTGTTTATATGTAGTTGATAATAATCTGTGAACACAGCTCCGATGTCCTTGCTGATGTCTGTTTAACATAATTAGTTTAAGCGACTACTATTTCGTGAACTTCTTTGAACCGAATCATTCTCGTCAACATTGTAAATACGAGAGTGCTTTTGATTTTACTAATGCTTTCGACATTCACCCACTCTACGCGTACCAGTCGTTAATTTCGCTTTACATTCTTGGAGTTATCTCGACATGAATCTTAAAATTCCCAAATTGGACCAAACGTCAAGACGCATTACGTCAAAAGCGGCAGGCTATTATTATTTTACTTTTCCAATCTATTCGTGGGCTAGGAGAACGATATCGTGGTAACAAGAGAATTAGTCCCATTGTAGTACATTAAAATGATTTTAATGATTATTAAACTCAAATACAAATTTTAAAAATCGGACGCTGAAAACGAAAATTTAAAAATCCTTCTTCAATCCAGCACCCACAAATACATCAGGAATTCTTTGAGAGAGAATTTAATTAATTACGACTCAAGGAAAAATATTATTATTACTCCGCGATTCACTAAAAGTGTGCGGCGGAAGGTGCATTGCACCTATCCAAAAGGGTGATAGTTTGGAAGGGATATACGGGATATGGCAGGATGCGCCCATGGGCTATTGTGAGGAACCAACCCAGCATTCGCCTGGAGTGATCCGGGAAAACCATGGAAAACCCAGATCAGGATGGCCGAAGTGCTTTATCGAAAGCTACTCCTGTCGGATTTTAAGTTTACTCGCCCGGTAAACCCTTTCTATTCCATTCCCTAATCGCTCGTGGGAAAAATGAGTACATAAACATAACAATTCGTATGGTTGTAATGACAGTTTATAGATTAGTATTTGTTGATTAATAATACGCCATTACAACTGTTGGATATTGTTTTTATTTTCCGGACGCGTTTCGCCTTTCGCCGAGGTATCTTCAGCGTACAGTTTTGCTGTAATATGTGATTTGTTATTGACTTTTGAATACAATGATTTTTAGATTTACCAAAATTATTCTTATATAGGCAGCATAATATTACTTATATTCATATATCAGTTTGATTACTAATATTTTTATATCCGTTTTGGATTATCATGCAAGACGTTTTGTTTACATATGTATACTAGGATATGTTTTATATTGTAACTTACCTGATATAAAATTAATATAATATTTTTTTATCTAAAAATAAAAAAAGCATTACGGCTTATAGTAATCAAAAACCATTACAAAAGACTTCCTTATTAATATTATTATCAAAAAAATATTTATTTTATCACGAGAAACAATATTAATACTGCTTCGTTACAACCTGATTTTTTCTTTTTTTATAAAACGAAAATCATTGTTTCTTTTGTTCTAAAAGTAATTTCTGCATTAGGGATCACCTGCAACGAAGGATTTCGATAAGTTGCGTTCTAAATCAGTGTTCGTTAATCCACCAGTAACCTCGCTATTTTCGAGCAAAACATTTAATCTGACCGCCAGCTTAATACAGTTAGGTCTCATGAGTTGTAATGAATCCCTTTTCTGTTACGACTGACACATGGGAAGCCGGAACACGAATCGCTGGATTTTATTCGAACACAAAGCGCTGAACCACATGTGCCCAGTGACCGAACTCTAATCGGCTTACGTCTGCATTCAAAGCCACAGCGAACGATAATTGGCTCGTATTTTTGGTAACATGAATCTAGCGCATCACAACGTTACATTTTTGCTCTATAGTGGCTGTAATATCATAATGTGATCTGCAGCTAGCCGCATGAAATTGTGGCATTTCTGCTTGGATGGAGATTTATATGATGAGAGTATGGATATAACTGACAATTTTAAAACCATAAAAAGATATATATCAGTGTTTCATTTGCAGAGGAATATAAAATAATTATGAATCATTACCATCTCTCAAAATTTCGTTTGGTATGTAAATTAGACACAATAACAATAACTCATGTTTTCATTTTTTAAATGGTTTATTAAAGCATGAAGTCAAAACGAAGTCATCACACAAATTAGGAGTGGCAGACGATAAAAGGAATTTCCATTTTACGTGACCTTACGGCTCCTCTCTTCTGACGGGAAGCATTTCACCATCATATACAGCTGTTCATATAGTAGCACAATACACTTACCTGTTTACATTTAGCTATTATTTAATATACAAATACTTACATCACAAATTCGTAAACTGCAATACGACTCTGTAATCAGTCGGTTTATTATTAACTATGATGGAAAGTAGAGACCTTTTTACGAATTTGGTTAATTGCAATACGACGTTATCGTTATAAACAGCCATGTTTTTCTGACGAGATTTCTTCTGATTTGAGAAAAAAAATATATGCCACAGTTGTTTTTAATTACAGAGATGAATTTTAGAATAACTTTCCCTCGATGTACCGTATCTCGTTTGTAACAGAAACCAACGCTCAATATTTTACTTGAAAAAGGAATTAAAGTTGTAATGATTGTCCAAACTATAGCACCAATAGTGTAAAAAGTCGAAGATGTTAGGTATGATTTTACTGAAGGGAGAGAAGTTAGTGTTCTTATCGATCATAAACCATGTCGTACGTAACTGTCGAATGTTGCGGCCCTATAATATTCAGATAAATACTAACCAATCAAGAAGCAACACATCATAGCACAATTTTATCACTGTTGCGAGATCAACGCCCTTTCGAGGAAATACTCAAGAATTGTTAGGTTCACTTTTCGCTAACTTCTTTACCAACTATGCCGTTATGTTTTTAATAATAAAATTTCTTCGATAATTTGATCAGTTCGTGTTAAACGTTTTCGGAACATTTATATTCTTCCACACTAAGATTGTAAATCTGGGAGACTGTAGGTAGTATCTAATGCAACTCCGAAATGAACATAGATAAAATACATAAACAATTGATGTGTGAGTGGAGACTTTCCCGGTGTATCGATGCAACAAAATCTTCTCGGGTGTCCCGCCGGATAGCTCTGCAGTCGAAACGTCGTGTTTTTACACCACCATCCGGCGGGACACCCGAGAAGATTTTTTTTGCACATAAAAAATTAACAAAAACTAAAATGTAAACATATTTGTCGTATTCTTGAGGACAGTGGTGAAAAATAAAACTGTGTGAGCCATATGGCATAGGTTGTTATACTAACGTTGTATGCCAAGTAGTCATCAGTAAAAAGATAGGTTTTTGATTTTTTGCTTGTGTCTTTATGCCTCGTTGACCTTGATCTCATTAGAAGCGGGAAACGTCTGGGGCAAGAAACGGGAAGGAACTATCCCGGCATGGGCCTGGAGTTATCTAAGGAAACCATGGAAAACCAAAATCTGGATGGCCGGACGGGGATTCGAACCTATGCTCTCCCGAATGCAAGACCAGAGCGTCTACCTAGGACAGGAATAAAAAAAAAAAAGCATTATACGACAAGTAAAATCGCTAGACCCAGGTAATATTTCTATGTTCTAAACAGTTTCTAAATAATTCATTACTATAAAAAGGCATCATTCACGAAATAGAGAAATCACGATGATATTTTTTACCTAGTTGGTGATAGAAATCAATTATCTCAAGAAGCTTTTGATACTAGTAAATGATATTGAATTATTTCAGTTTCTTTGACCACAATTTCATGCAATAGGGTCTACGGTTAATACTGCGGGTTTAAAAATAATCTAAACTACGTAAAGATTGAGAGAAGTAAAATCATTTTTTTTTAACTAGTGCTTTACGTCGAGGTCATCAGAGGCGGGATGGGACTGGGGACAAGGAACGGCAAGGAATTCGGTTATGGCCTTCTGAAGGAGGCATCCTGGTATTCGCCTGGAAAGTGATTTGGGGAAACGATGGAAAACCCAAATCTGGATGCCCGAACGGGGAAAATCATTTTCACTGTAAGACGTTGTAACATAACAGTAGCATTCCGCCGACCCGCAAGTAGCGCCGAAGTGAGCGCCTGTATACATTGTTTAAAGTTAGTCGCTATCGAGATATGGTAGCGGACGGCTCGCGTCCCGTAATGTGAGACGCTATATGAACTGTGCGGGTAGCAAGAAGTAAGAAGAAGACTGAGTTAGTTTAACCATTGCTACGAGTGTTTTACATAGATTTGAACAGTGTGTTTAGATATCAGAACACTAAAATGTGGCATCGGAAGTAATTTAATGTGAACTGATTTGGATTATTAACTTTCCTTTTATCTAAGAATCTGGCAATCAACGGTTTACGAAGTCTCGATAGCTATATCATCTAAATTTTGATAGTGGCCAACCGGTTCGATGTGTACTTTATTTTAATAAATGTGTGGAGAACTTATTTTCATTATTCTATACTTGAAGATTTTTCATAGTTAGTTATCCTCCCACTTTTATCGGACTGGTTTAGGACCCTGTCTGGTGACCGACGGTGACTACGAACTCAATTATCCGGCTTCTAGTGCTGTATGTCAGTAATTTAAGAACTTTAGTAAGCACGAAGTTTGGTCTACCGTAAGTAAGAACAGTTTGCCACATCATCATATTATCACGCATCCCAGAAAGGCGGAAGTCTTACAACGTTCAAGTGATGAACCAAGTTAAAACCTTTAATGTCAAACTGCAGTAAGGTGCAAAACACAGTACAAAATTTGTGTGGACACGTTGAGAAGGGCATAGCATTCTCACCCTCCACTTGTGTGGCAGTATCACTGCAGTTCCGACAGGCAGCACAACTTCCGAGCCAACTCGGAGAGCAGCGTCTACATAGGCATGATCTTCAAGAGCCGTCCCAGCGCTTGAAACAAGGCAACACCAGTCGCAGCATTTACGAGCTACTCTAGTGATTTACCTCAGAATTACTTTATCGTATCAGTCAGTGAAAAAGATATCAGCGACCGCGATAGTAATATCTCTAGCTATAACCAACGAGGGGACCGCCAGTGGCGGCAATATGCAACATTATGGCACAGTGCGGGAGAGAATCAATAACCAGTGTTAAATACGAAAGGCAGTCCTGTAACTATCTTTATATTAAAAGAAATTTGTTCTAGAGCTAGCCAATGTGCTTTCAATTAGAATAATAATAAATAATTTTTCTCTTATGGTCACCAAATAAATCAATCGTAACGAAGGACCAACCTCTTTCCAAATACTCTATCAGTTAATAAGCAATAATTAATTAAATAGTAGTTAATCAGATTAACTTGAACAACTAAACATTCAAATTAAAACCTTAATTAACCTGCGTAATACACTTTATTCTAAAATAAAGTTATTGTTAAAATTTAAACATTAAATGCTGCTGTTCATCGTAGATATAAAATTTAATATATCTCAGTGATAATATTAATCGTAACCATTGAGAGAGAAAACTAAGCAGCAATGCCAGTGAACGGTTTTATGTTTATTACATATAATGTTACACATTATTATACCTAATTTAAAATATGATTGTATAAAGATGGAGCTGTTATAAAATAATGGCAGCACGTAAAATCAGCTTCAGCTTGATGCGTGAAAACAAGGGATAATTTTCAGACTCCACGGTAAAGCGAAACATCCTTAATATTCAGTTTATATCGCAAGCTAGAGACTTTTCTACTCCACTGCACGCTTCCCTCAAATAAAAAGAAATAGAATGACGATTAATGGTAACAATATGTTTTAACAACATTTGGCTACTGCATTAATTCAACCATCTCCAAATATTCTTTGTGCTATAAACTTATACAAGCTGTGAGATAAAACGAGACGACAAATCCTTGACATTCTTCCGGAAGTCGCCAGGACAGCAGCTTATTCAGTATACTCACCGTTTTTTTTTTTTTTTTTTTTTTTTATTGTTTCAACGGACCGCTACAGAATCACATATCTCAGAAACTGTAACTGGTTGACTATCGAAGTGACCAGTTGAACAAAAACTGACAAGACAGCAAAAACTAAACAGTTCAGAATATAATTACATTAATTTTTACCACTACTGAGTAGAATGAAGAGAATGAGAAATAATTACAATACAAGAATGTATTCCCACGTTCATGGTGATCTGAGACAGCGCTGTTCGAATTAAGTGAAGCAGTTCAAGAAGGAGTGAAATCTAGTATAGCACTATGAAAGCAGAAATCGAATTACATTTTAGTTGTTTATGAAAGTCAACAAGAAAAGCTACCCGCGGATGTGATAAAGTAATGTATATGTACATAACGCTGTAATAACTCATAGAGGAATTTAGAATTTACTTATGTAAAGGACAAATTTGGATGTCTGAAACCTTTTTCTGTTTTACCTCACAGCTTAGATAATGATAACATTTGAAATACAATTCTTTAAATCATCCGGCGTGGATACTTCTAATTCATACTTCCGTACTTTTATGGCTTTACACCTCGTTGGCGAATACTTAGTTAGAGGCGGAAAAGGAATGGAGGAAAGGATCGGGAAGGAATTCAGACATGACCTTCTGAATCAACCATCCCGGCATTCGCCCGGAGTGATTACGGGAAACCATGGAAAACTCAAATCTGGATGGCGGGGAGAGGATTTGAATCTGTGTCCTAGGGAATGCGAAGCCACAGCGTCACTGTTCACCCACGACGCTCGGTTTACATTTCGCCTTCGAGAGATTAACCAATATACTCGTATTTCTTCCTATGTTGGTCAGTGTCCCTCATTACTGAATACACAGACTCCAATGATATATATTCACCGCAGATGTAATATAAAGAGTATTCAAAGTACAATGGCTATGTAAGCATCCGCATTCCGTAACGGTAAAGGGGCTTCTTGGTCCCGTATCGCTAGACAGGACAAAAAGATGGTGGCCGTGGCCAGCGATAATGGCCCTTCCTAGAATGTCTTACTGTAAAAAGTTGGCGTACGGGAGCAGGACGCTGGAATGAGGCCTCTTGTATAAACCTAATCTGGGTCGCTTAATTCCTTCTGAATCTCGTTCGCTTCATTCCTACCTAATATTTTCATTATTTTCATAATCAGTGCGTGACGGTAGGCTTGATTTTGTACCTTTGTTTTTATTTAAAAACAAACTCTTACTAAGGCTCTTTCATGCTTTCTTTTCTTCATTCATGGCCGTAAATCTGTGGCCTTTGTTCAGTTTTCCATTCAGTTTATATCTTCAACTTTCATTTTTCTGTTGGATATTACACTGAGGTGCCAAAAGTCACATCGTGTGGAACCCCCTGTTGCTCGGCAAAGTGCACTAACCCGATGTAGCGTTGACAATTAGCTGTCGGAAATCCCCTAAAGAAATATTCAGCCATTCTTCCTCTATCATAACTGCTGAAGTGTTGCCGGTGCAGGACGTAGTGACGAAATGACCTATCGAACATGTCCCAGATATGTTCGACTGGATCCATATCTGGCTATCTATGTGGCCCAATCAGTCGTTGAAATTATTCAGTATGTTCCTCGAGCCAATCATGAACCATTTTGGCTCGATGACATGGTTCATTTTCGTCCTGGAATAGTCCTTCGTTGTTTGGAAATATGAAGCCCATGAAAAGCTGTAGACGATCTCCAAACAGCTGAATATAATTATTTTCAGTCAATGGTTAAATTAGTTTGACAAGAGGTACCAGTTCATGCTATGTAAACACATCTCCCACCAGGATGAAGCCACCAAAAACTTGCACAGTGCCTTCCTGACAATCTGGGTTCATGGCCTCGTGGGATCTATGCCACACTTGAACCCTACAAGCAGCTCTTACCAAATGGAATCGTGACTCATTTGTCAGGGCAAGCTTTTTACAGTTATCCAGAATCCAATCTACAGTATATGTTCACGAGCCTAGGAGAGGAGCTACAGCCGATGATGTTTTGTTAGCAGAGGCACTCGAGTTGGTCCTCTGCTGCGCTGTCCACACGAACACGCCTGTCGTACTTTCCACATTCTTTGACGCAATGCTGCCTGTCTGACAACAATGATCCGCTGGTCTCGATCATTAAGTAGACGTGGTCGACCACTGTGTTGTCCATGACTGTAGGTAATGCCGAAAATTACATATTCACGATCCACTCTAGACACTGTGGTTCAAGGAATGTTGAATTCACGAACGACTTCATACATCTAGCGCCAACTAACATTCCGTGTTCAGTGTTTGTTAATTCATGCCATGCGACCATAATCACATCAGAAAATTTTTCACACGACTCACGAGAGTACAAACGAAAGCCTGGACACTGCATGCAACATTTATACGTTTCTTCCGCGGTGCTACCGCCATGTGAATATTTGCATCTTCCTATCCCATGACTTTTGGCGTTTCACCGTAAATTCTTTACTGTAGTTTCATTTCTGACTTCTTGGAATGCATAGTTATTGTTCTTGTGATGTAACAGTACTCTACCAGCTCAAGTACAGGGAAACCGTATCACTATTTCCCGAAAATAATCTACGATTTTTCAAATCATTTTCCATCTATACCTATAAAATGCCACTATTGGCCACGATGATCTATCATACTATGACGTCACGCTTTTCGCCTTCGTTGCCCAACTTACGACCAGAGATCTTGTTGTAGGTTATGCACGTTATTTAATAACTGTTCTGTTCAGCTAAGCATCTGTGAACTGTCAGAACACTGAAAGAGAAGTACGTATTCCGTTTAAATCGACATAATAGTTATTAGTTGCTTATATTTATTTAATATTCGTTCGAAGTAAAAGTACTCGTTAAAATATTTTGCAAGTCGTGGGAAGCCAGATCAAGAAAATAGCGTGGATGCTTGAACAATCGCAGTTCAGATCTTTTTTTTTCCTGAAAACTCAACACAGTTCTTTGAGTAGGTGTACTTTCTTGATAAAAAAAAAATATCTTTTTCTTCTACATACCTAGCCCTGCGTCACGAGGTTTTATACCTTACCGATTTAAAAAATTGTAATAGCTTTCTTAGTTTATTATTCCACATTTTTGAAGACAGTCGTAAATTTAAACTCTTCCAGCATATTAGACCGATTTGGATTTTCTTTACCCCGAATAAACGGTTTCCACCCACTGTAGATTCTTACCGGTAATGGAGAACTGAATTATTTTCCATAATTATAAATTAGCGCAAAAAATAAATTTTATTCTTGCTTTAATACTCCAAATACCTTTAACAGATTTTTATAAATATTTTTTTGATGTGATGTTGTAAAGGGTGAAAGAGGTGTTGCACAGATCTTTTTGCTGAACAGATTCTGTATGTAAAATGTATCCTATACATTCTTTTTGGATATCTGTAGTCAAAATGGTCTCGTCTTGATTCACCGTTCATCTAATACAACAGTTTTTTGTTCAACGTCTTTTAGTGTTGTTTTATTTTGGGTACTTCCTTCGCAAGGGAGCTTTATAAACGGGGTCTATTTTTAACTAATGAAAATGAAGGAGGATTGTAATAAACATTTACGAACTTAGAATGTATTTAGTTTGACACTAAACCCTTTTTTACAAACTACTTTATTGATGCTCTATAATACTCGTTTTGGAATAAACAGTTCATAAAAAGAAGGTTGTTAATTAGATATATAATTGGAAAGCCTTGTACATGTTATTTTTTAATAATATTAATTGTAGTGGGCAAGTTTAATTACGTTTAAGTTGCAGAATGTAATTAATCGGAATTAATAAAAAAATTAAATACAATGCCATATAAGAGAAAAATATTTTCTTTCGTACAAATTCGTCGCCCGAAGTCATCACTCCAACTGAAGTACTAAATCATACATTTCGAAGTAAGTTATTCTGCTAGCATCTGCGCGAGAAGGGATGGATAGGCATTTCGGTGAGGGATGAATATTTATAGGTCGGAGGGTCGCAGTGGGCCGCTCCACTTGCATATGCGGTGAGTGTCACCACAAGGTGGAGAGAGAGAACTCTGCCGGAGGGGGTATCACCAGTTCTAACTCTCTTCCGCATAGAATATAATGAATAAAACGGCCGTAAATATGGCTCTTCACTGGCAGTCGGAGAACTTTAACATGGCTGCATTCACGGTGAATTGCGGCAGTTTTCGTTTGAAATCTCTGTCAACTGCACTTTGTTAGAATAATACGTTTGGAGTTTGATTGTTTTATATGAATATCAACACATAAGAGAGAGGATTTTACTAAGTGAAAGTACGTACTATAAACAGTTTAAACACACTATATCATAAGTCCCAGAAATCACGACACAAACTCCGGCTACAAGCCTATCCCATTCAGTAGTTTGAATGTCCACGACATGACAAAAGAATTCTGCGTGCTTTCATGCCTGATTCTTTGTTTTTACGCCACTTATGTCCGCTAATATACATTTCTAATTTTATTTTAAAAAGTTTTCATATAAAATGTCATTTTGAACGTAGTATTTACTTTCTAGTAAGTATCATTTAGGCCTACTTTCATCTGAGATCAGGGCCGGCGCTAGGATTCACGGGCCCCGGGTAATCGATTTTAGCCCCCCCCCCCTCCCCCGCCAAAAAATATTTTTACTTTACACTTTTTTTTTGGTAAATTCAGAAAATTTTAATACAAAAATGTTCAAAATTATTGGTGTAGATTTTAAAATTTGTGTTTGATTTATATTTATTTAGGTACTCAGGTCGGCGGGACCCCCCTTTGGTGGCCCGGGCCCCGGGTACTTTTGCCCCGCTTAACCCCCCCTAACGCCAGCCCTGTCTGAGATCAATAGAAGCAGAAAATCTTTTGATTTTAATTGAGCTTAATATTTATAGATTACCTCAGAAATGATAAGTTTAATATACAGTAAACTATATTCGAAACTCAGAAAATAATATTCCATACAACCACAGAAATAAATTTATCTAGCCACAAAAATCGTTTTTAAGTAAAGTTTTTTTCCAGAATGTAAAGTATCAATAATGAGAGAAGCTGAGGGGTGTTATTTCAGTGTTTACAAAATCGATTCGAATTTACAAAGAACTCGTCAGTATTAGCCTACTAATCAATATGACGTTGCCCCCCCCACTTTGGCCTTGGTGCATGTACTGATTCAGTTGGGAAGGGTTTCATAAAGCCATTGTAACCTCTCCTGAAACAAGTACCTCCTTCTTTCTTCAGACTAGGTGGTCTCGGCCTTTGTACGTTGTTTCTGCAACCTCTTGAATTTATCAGTTTTTGTTGGAATTGCTCCTCGATTCTCTATCTCACCTGAATGGATCCCAACTTGTTTTATATCTTGCCTGCTCAACCCATTTTTTTGTCATCTTTAATTTAATAATGTAGTTGAAAATTCTTTTTTTCAACCTACTCTCTCTCATTCTCGCAAGGTGTCCGTAAAATTCTGAGCAGAACGTAGTCTCTGTCTTGACAACTGTGGTATAACGTTGTGAGGTACACAACCTCACATTTTGTGATTTTGACATTATTAAAGCTATTTTTTTATTTAATAATTGTATATACGTTACTAACTCTGAATTTTAAATTCCAAGGTCAAAGCATGTCAAGCTGGATATAATGAGATCTTTGGAAAATAAATAACAGTCGAGAGAGTTGAAAAAAAGATTTGGAAGGAAGAGGACGTGTTGGTTGTGGAAAGAATATGATTTAAGAGAAAAGATAAAACAGAATGGCTAGATGGAAGCCACGAAGAATCCTGGCGGGATTAATAACAAGAAAATAATAGCCTGAGGGCAAGGAAATTAGGGTTTAATAAAGATAATGTAACATGACTTTGGAAAAGATAATTGTCTGTTAAATTGAAAATATAAAAGTTGTGAGATAAGTAGAAAGTGTTTTATTTGAGATTGAAGTATAGATATAAACAAAGGATTGATTTTAAGTTTGTATGATAAGAATTTGATTAATAATAATTTGATTTACAGCGTGAGTATCGGAATAAAACCAGCAACGGACAAAGAGGGATCAAGGAAATCCTTATGTACTGGTCTGAGGCAGGAAATATAAGAAAAAGTACTAATTTAAAAGTATGGTAAAGTAACACTCACACTTGTTCACTACAAAAATAAAAAGGTAACGAAAAGGGTACGTTCCAGCGTGTAATCTTTACTTTGTGACAGATCACTTTAGCTTTTGAAGCAAAGAATGGTGATATTTAAAACATTTGACTTGGTGGCTTTGCAGAAACCATTGAATACCGCAGTCAGGATGGCTGATATATACACAACAAATTTTTAATCTAGACCAGTTCAACATCATTATTTGCAATCTGGCGGCGCTTTAACAAGCTTAGATAGATGTAGGGTACAATGGCACAATCGTTACACTTTTATGAGCACATATACAAAACATAACATGCAGTAATAAAGCTACCTGTAGGGGTGTGTATTCTTTGTCTGTATCTAATTGTTCCGAAGATGTTGGCTGAGAGAGGCAGGCCATTTGCGTGCAGGCGTCTGCAATAAGTCGCAGGTCCCTTCCCCGGGGGAAGAGTAGCGCTGACTGAACCTCTAAGCGCTCCCTGCAATTCGTCCCGCCCACCGAATTTATTCACCGAAAGAAGGACGCAGTGTCTCTTACGGAGATGCTCACGTGCGTATATCACGGGGCATTTGCAGCTCACTCTAATGGCCAACTGCTAACCCTCCTCCACGGGCTCCCTCGCGCTCAGATAAATCTGGACGCAAACCATCTCCAGCTGCCTTCGGCTGCAGCCCAACATCTGGAGTCTCTATAGATGGTGACAGCGGTGAAATTGTTCTCCTTGTAATGGAGCGTAACCGTCTTGTATTCCTCGGAATTAATCAGAGCGTTCCCCAACGGTACTCTCGATTATCCAACAATATCCCAGCGTAAGATTCGAAATATGATACAAATAAACAGCCAATAAAGTAACACGAATATGTGTTTCTTCGTAATATGAATTCGAGTTCATTTTAGGTGAGGTATGTTACCTTAAAAATATACTGAAGACATGACGAGAATATCGGAGACAGCGTGCATAGAGAACACTTTCATTGGTCTCACAGGAAGTCTACATATCAAGATAGTTGTTTTGTAAACAGAAGCCTGTATTATCAAACAACGTGAAATATTTGACGTTTTCAGATAAAATAATTTTTTCCTGGAAGCAAAATCTCGTGAAGTATTTTAAAAAGTAACATGAATAAAGATCTTTATTATGTACCGAAATGTATAAAAATCTTAGTTATTCTTTTTGGGTGTAAATGTTAACATTTCTGCATCAAAAAAAGTATTAAATAGGGGGAATTCATTTATACACCTGTTTCAAACTGTTACTAATATAAATGGAGCAACAATACATTTAAAAAGACAATTTCGCAGTTCTGTTCCGTATCGCAAGTTCAAGTTGATGTCTCCATCTTTGTGATAAATAGAATTTATAAACAGGCCTCCTATATAGTCTTGTGCGACTAATCATCCAGATGAATCTAAAATCAGTCAAAAGAATTTCCACAGTAAAAAGGTGACAATAAAAAGGAAGACGTGTTAATGAATCTAGCAGTGTTCATAGCCATTTGATGTGTCAAAAAAAATAGTCCCTAATGGTATGTGTAGTGAATAGAGTATCTGAGTTTATCATCAATCGAAAGAAGACCATATCCCTACAGACGGGTACTGACTGGTAGTGTCTTGTTTCTGCAAAAAGGCACAATATTCCTGAGAACCGTAAATATCTAAAGAAAATTACTTATATACATAACAGAAATCGATACTAACCTATTTAAGTTTTGTTTAAATTCTCTCCGCAACTACATCAGTTTCTAATAAACTAGCGATCAGCAATATATTGTTTAGACAAAGATTTTTTCATCTGTTTTTGGATTTATAATTAACGGATAAGAGGTGACATTAACTCATCTATATTGTATCAGATTGCTTGTATGACGTCATTTGATTCGATTACTTGAAATGTATACAAACTCACTTTGTATAGCTTCACGGCTGTTCAGCCGGATAGCGTCATAGACGCCCGTGAGGCTTACATTGAATCAGTACGCCGGGAAAGTCTCCACACATTACGTTATATAGATTTACGTTACGATGGTTGATCTTCATACGCCAATAGAAATAGTTTACATTTACAAAGAAAAGAGTTCTATAAAAACAATAACTATACTTTGAAAAACAGAATATATATCACATTACGTAATGACAAAGTATGTTTAATTAATGGCCACTGCTTTGGATCCTTAGAGTGCAAAGTCCATTAAAGGAAGACTATCCTGTAAAAATTTGTAGCGGTGCGAGTGGATATTAACGTATTTCTCTACGATCCATCACACAGGAGGAACATAATACTTAATTAACATCTTCATTTCACAAAGCAAGACTCGAACCAGCGTCGCCTACAACGTGAAGCCCCAGTGCTGGTTCATACACTACCGCGGCCTGCTGACCCAACTTAAACTTCCCAATAGATAGCTATAATAACCATCCCTATGACGATCCCCGAGCCTCTAAAATCTAAATAATTATGAACTTTTCTTCCATAATGCTGCCAGCTCTTAGATGCTGAGTTCGAAAAATAATGATTAAAGGTTGAGCCAAAAATGTCGCGTAGAAGAACGGCCCTCTTATCATACTTGGTGAAGTCAGCACCCAGCCACATGCCGTGATAAGTAGGTTCGCTAATATAAAGATAATTAAATCCAGGAAAGGATGTGGGACAAGGAACTGAAAGGATTTCGGCAGTTGCCTTGTGAAGGAACTATCTCGGCATGCACCTGCAATGATTTCGCAATGGCTGCGTCGGACATCGAACCCGTGTCCTGCCTAATACCAGGCCCAACCGTTCACCGCTCACCAACCGGAGTCGGTGTGAGCATCTTATCTCGCGGAACGCCCGTTCGACGCTGAACAGATTAAAAAAAAAAAAAAATCATGAGTGTTAAAGTAGAAGATTTTTATTGACAATGTCACTAGATTGTCTGTTGTTAATATACCTCCTTAGAGAGTTTAGTTATTAGTATTCCAGTAGCCTATCGTGTTGGCTACGACTTACTTTTCTATTCTTAATGTGGTCTTCGAAGTTTAGACAGACGGACCCGACTCAGTTCGCAAAATCCCCCTCTTCGTCCCCTCCCAGAAAAACTGGTAATAGGGAGAAGAAGGGAAAGGGAAAGAGGAAGAAGAAGGTCAAAGAGGCAAACGAGTCGTCTACTGAGTCGGAGACGTCTGTCCCTTCGGAGCCAGAGGAAACTGAAATTCTGGTGGACGAGACTGGTCCCGTTCCTCAGCAGACAATGATCGAAGACTCACCAGAACCGTGACGGGTGAAACTAAAGATATAGGCACCAATCCATGTGCATTGTTTTAATTTTTTATATTGTTATAATTCCTGTCCCGCTGGCCACTATACAGCCAGCGAGACATGTAGTGTTATTATTGCTTTTGTGAACCTGTTTGGCTCTTTATAGCCATACAGGTGTTGTACGGTCTTCGGTCCTGGTGGCCCCTTTTTAAATCACGTATTATTATGTATTTATTTTTTAATTATTTTATTTGCTGCCTGCATGGTCGACTGTCTGTATGGCCGACCCCTTTACAGTCGACCATGCAGACAGTATTTTAGAATACTTTTTAGCCAAAGTTTTAGTCGGTCACATGTTTGGCCCCTTTACAGCCATCTAGGTGTTGTATGGTCTTAAGTCCTTGTGGCCCCTTTTAAGCCACGCCTGATTTTATGATTTATTTTATTTACCGTTGGTATGGCTGATCCCTTTACAGTCGACCATGCAGACGGTATTTTAGTACATTCTTAAGCCACAATAATAGCAAGTAATTGTTAGGGCTCTAATGACTCCACTGTCGACGCGCCCTAAAGCAACAAAAACAACAACAACATTCATGTGGTCTTCTATTCTGTATATCAAACAGCGGACCTTTCTTCAGAACTGTGTGTAGTTCTTGAGGATGCGCTTACTTTGAGGGTACGGTGTAAAGATATGTAACAGCATAAACCACAAACAAAGAAATGAGGCACTATGGCAGTCGAGTAAAACGTGACTTCTTCATTTTTAACAAGAAAAGGTTTAAAAGAGTTAGGTCTACAATCCATACTGCTACATGTACGACCTGTTATTTTACACGATATGAAATGGTGATAGTGAAAACGTTACACCACAATAACACAACCGAAGTGATTGTCACATCTCTCTTCTACCTCTCCCTCCAAGGATTTATCCCTGACGTGACATTGGTCAAGCTGAGAATTTACAGTCGACAAAGACATCACGTGCCTGCTAAGACATGCAGCAAATGGTGCCTTCACGCCCGTATCTTGTGAGCGCTGGTCCTTCCCAGACATTGTCGGAGGAGAAACCGGATACGGAGCTATCTCCGGCTCCGTGTCATAGGCCGGCCAACACGAGTGATACACGGCCATTAGCGGGTCGCCCCACGCGTCCTGATAGCGGCCCATATTAATGGCTCGCTAATGGAATGCACGCGTTCTGACATGCTATCAGCCGCATCTGCTACGGTAACAAGCAGAATAAGGCGGAGAACATCACTCCCAATTTGCATTGGACCCGCTGGACAGTTGGCGACCGCCGTCACTTATCCGTAGTGCTTAGACACATCTCAGATGTCTTCGATAAGAACAAGTCTCATGCTGCAAGACGTTGGATTCTCACGGCGAAGAGAGACAGTACGGAATTCATCAAGCGCAATGATAAATCTAAAGACTTCTCAGACACATCTTTGGGAGATAGTCACACTCATTAAACATCGAGCTCGTAGAATCTCAAATGCCATCTGGTTGCTATAATCTTGTTGATTAATTAATTCTAGGTTAATTGGTCACCATCCCGTTTATACTTTAACATTAGTTAACAACCTCAAAAGACATTAATGCCAACTTGCATTTTGGAATAACTTCTTCACCTTACTCTTCTTTTTTTTTTCTTTTTTTTTTTTTTTTTACCCATGGCTTTACGCCTCGTCGACATTGAGGTCATTAGAGGTGGTATGGGACTAGGGACAAGGAATGGGAAGGAATTCGGCCATGGCCTTTTGAAGGAAGCATGTAGGCGTTCGCCTGGAGTGATTTGCGAAAAGCTTGGAAAACCCAAATTTTGTTGCCCGGACACGGATTCGAACCGGCGCACAGTGGGCCAGAATCGCAAAAAGCTGGCCAAAATATAAAAAGTTGTTCAATATGCACCAAAGTTAGTACGTAAAAGTTATCGAAGTTGGTGATTAAGAATATGGTATCAAAAAGTGAAAAAAAGAAAATGGCGGACAAATATTGATAAAAGTCTTTTGATTCGTATAATAGTATTTTTTTTTTGATTTATTGAAATTGATGATAAAGATTATGACTTCAAATATTTAAAAAACAAAACAAAATGGTGGATCCAAGATGGCGGACAAAATTGGTAAAATTCTTTTTATTTATAAAAGTCAATATTTAGAGGTTGTTGTATTTAATGGTTTAAAATATAAGCACAAAAAATGGAAAGCTCGCATAAAAAGTACCAAATAGAAGATAGTATAAAATATTACAAAAAAGAATTTTATTTCAATTATAGTTATTCAGTTAGTAAATTGTTTGTGACTATAGTTAAAAGTTGTCGTTTTCGTCTTATTTTTTATCTTTATTATCATCTTCGGCTGAATCGTTATCATCTTCAAAGACTGTTTCCTCATCATCTACATCGGAATCTTCATAATCTTCCGGCACAGGAACTAAGAGGGCAACGGTTTCTGACAACAAACTTTGCAGTTTGTTTGATGATTTGCGCAGAGAAGAAATGTAGAAGTCTGAGGTTGCTAACAATCTCCTGAAAACGTCTTCCATACTCTTAAGTCCGGAAAACTTTCAAGAAAAACTTATGCGATATTGCTTTATCAACTTACTAATTGATTCTTGAGTATCCTCCGACAGTTCATATAATTATTAATTTATTTAATACTTATTTCTTAACACGTGTTTGAAAGCATTAAAAAGTAACTCCACAAAGTATGTAGAGTATTTTTGTTTCAAAAAATGTACTTTTTCCTAATTATTAATGAAAAACTTAACTTAATAATTTCATTTTTTTTTAAAATAACCAAACATTTTTCAAGCGTCGCTTAAAACGTGGTACAAAGCCGGAGTTGGTACTAGTAGGTGGATTTGAAGGTTAATTTACTAAGGTAGTAATGTATACTCGCGGACACAGTGCAAAAGAAAGTGGAATATCGTGGAATTCGTAACTTATCTCTATTTTTTTTAAGTACATTTTAAAATTTTCTCTTGCATTTTCCGGTATTAAGTTAATTAATTATTGATTTAATAATGACATAAATGTATTTTAACTAGTACATACTTTCTGGAACACTGTCCATATTTAAAATATTCGTTTCACTTACACAGAACTCAAATATTTATTTTTAACGAGAAGACTATTTTGTAGCCTGGTTGGCTGCATGCACCGCTAGCAATGAAGTGCCGACTTTGACATGAAATATAAAAGAGGAAATGAACAATTGATCGTCCAAACAATCGTTATTCAGTAGTTCCAACATTACTGTAGCCAACCTGATAGTCGAAAATTCCCATCCAGAAACTTTTTTTTTTTTCCTTTTTGGCCACGTTTTCAAGATTCTGGCCCACTGTGCGGCGGCATCCTCCCGAATGCGAGGCCAGAGCGTTAACCGCTCACCCACCACGCTCGGTCATTACTTATCACACACGTATCAGACTGATACTCCAAATATATGCTTGGTTACAGCAACTGATGTTTCATAAGATTTAACTCGCACTATACCATGACGCGACGCGCGACGGCGAGAATTTCTGCGTAATTTTTACATGTTCGAAGAATGCCTTGCAGACAAATCTCACGATGCACAGTTTGCGAATAGCTATTCTCTGCCGTAAATTCTCGTTGAACCGCGTGGACTGCCAGACAAGCAAAATATGGCTTTTGTCGAAACGTGAAAAAAAAAAACTTAACAATAACTGAAGCTTCAACCAAACAATCTTACCCTGTTAGCGCGTATTCTTATAATCATCATTATCATCGTCGACCAGTTAATTCATTAAATGATGTGGCCTCTTAAAGTTATGAGTTCAGGTAGAGCATGAGCAGTCTTCTGTAGGTCAAACGATCTTGCCGGTAAACTCCAACAACTCTGCGAATGCTTATAATACAGTAACTATAAATGATAACTAAACAACTGAACTCAATTAAAACCTTTAGTTGTAATTGGGAAGCTTTAAATAATATACCGTACATACATCCAATTTTTTTGGTTTTTTTCTGGTTTTGTGCCTCGTCGTCGTCGAGATCATTAAGGGCGGAAAAGTTCTGCAGGCAAGGAATAGGAAGGAATTTGGCCATGGCCTTCTGAAAGAACCATCGCGGCATTCACCTGAAATGAAATAGGGAAACCATGTGAAACGTAAATCTAGATGACTAGACGGGTATTTGAACCCACGTCCTCCCGAACGCGAGATCAGAGCGTTACCACTCATCAGCCATAATCAGTCTGTACGTCCACCAAAACCACAATGAGATGAAGTTATTCTGCTCTGCCGTCCCGTTATTAATGCTAAATTACTATAAATTCACGAAAAGGTTGTCCTAAAAGTCACTTTACCATTACATTAGCTGCTCAACACTTTCGAGATCGCAAAAACGAATCAAACTTAGGAATTAAGAGTCAATAACAAAAATCAAGATTGACTGATGATGGCAGTAACTGTGGAGCAACATCTTTTATCCAGCAACAAATTCAAGAAGCGTTTAATATATCAACTTGTTCAGTGACAGGTTATGTATACATACACCGCAACGAGAGATGTTAAGCACTATCAATTCTCATTAAAAGCTTTTTAGTCTGAAGTCACTTGATCAATAAAGTGATTAAGCATTCATTCAGTAATGTGGTGTTGGCTAAAAACAAATAATGAAGTTAATATCACAAAGTAACCAACGGTACTTATTTTCCGGTACTGTCTTCGTCACCTGCACATTACAGATCAAAGGAATGGTCACTTATGGACTGCATACCAATACTTGGCACGAGTGCGTAATTATTGCGTCTACCGTAGTGGTGTATTTAATCAAATGTAGTACTGAGGCTGATTGGATGGAAGGGAGGCCATTACCATTATAAGCTACGTGATGGTCCTCATTCGGGTAGCTATTAGTGCTCGAAACAGTCCAATCACCGCATTCCGGCTGATCTGTTTGAGGTTAATGTGTTTCATTAGACACCTGGGACTGTGCCTGTATAATACAGCAGCTGGCGGCACTGTGAGCATTAGTGGTCCTCTAGTGCAGCCCGAGTAACAGAGCCATCGATCACAATAAGCAAAATGGTCGCCATTAGCAGTTTCCTGCAACGGTTCCTTAAGTCACTGATCACTACTGTAGCGTTTAGTTTACAAAATGTAGCTTATGAAATGAAATTAATCATATCATAAACATAAAGTGATAGTTATAGGATACCTTAATAGAGCTTTCAGTAGGAAAAATAACTGGATCAACCTGCTATTCATACTAATGCAAATTTTTCCAAAGTAGACGAAGAAATACATGGAAAAAAATTCGAAACATGGCCAAAGTGGATGAAAGTTTTGTACAATTTATTTGTGTTTCCTGTTGCATCGGAACTTCGTTTGAATGTGGGTTCCTTAAAAAGTTTCATGAAATATCGTGGTCACAACTTTCAAATAGTTTTCTTCAAAATTTGAACAGCAATGCCATTTTAACATTATTCTTTGTACCAACACCAAACTATAGAATCGGACTTTTTTTAATTTAATTTCATTTTTTTAATTGCAATGGAGCACAGGCTCCGGTGGCAATTTCCCTACATACCCATCTTCCCCCTATCCTGCACCTACCTACATTTGCCCTCTACAAATTTTATCTTTAAATTCTTTCAAAGTTTTCGGTAAATTATTCATCATTTCTCTTGGTAACTCATTCCAATCTCTGACACCCTTACCTAAAAAAGAGAATCTTCCCACACCCTTGTGCCTGAAATCGAGTGCCAGCTTGTGGTCATGGTCATCTTTTCCCTTCCATGCACTACTTTTCATACCTATTGCAATATCTTTCCATGCCTCATCGCCAGTATATGCCCTGTACACTCCCATGACCCTCCTCATCCTCCTCCTGTCTTGCAATGAATCCCATTCCAGCTCCTTTATCATATCCGTCACTGATTGCATTCTGCGATAATTTCCAGAAACAAATCTAGCAGCCCTTTTTTGCACCCTCTCCAACTCCTGTATTTTATACGTAAAATGAGGGTCCCATACTACACTACCATATTCGAGCAATGGTCTGACCAAAGTTTTGTAACCCAATTCCTTGACTTCTCTCGAACATACCCTCATCACTTTCTCCAACAAGTGCAGAACTTTGAAACCTTTTCCTACCACCTGTGCTATGTGTCCTGCCCAGTTAAGTTTGTTAATACTCGTATGATGCAAGCTCTCCTTAGAATTCTATTGTAGAAGTCAATTATAAGCTTAATCCATTGAAACTTCTTTACGAATGCTCATTTAATTTCTATACACTCATAAATTTTAGAAATCCTTAGTGAATGTCATTTAATGGATCCCTGATCCAACCACGAAACAGCCAGTCACACATCAATAGTCTAGCTTGTTACTATAGAAATCCACCCAGTAAATATTCTCTAAGAATAAACAACCTGACCTCTTACCAAGAAAATTTAAATTAATCCACCTTCATGCCAGAGAATAATGAGAATTAATAACAATATGGTCCGAAATAATATAATTTTAGGAGACCATATCGGTTCTATATTTCATTTATGACAGCGAAAATTTAACCACATTCCGACCAAGGAAGTAACTTATTGAAATGGTTGCCAAACATACAATGATTAAAGATAGATAGCATAATCGACAATTTAAGTGCTAGAATCTTGACTGTAATTGAAGTAACATCGTAAAATCTCGAAAATAAGTATCACAAAGAAAGAAAAGTCAAGAAAGCGAAAAACTTATACAAGAACTTCTTATATGTTTAATATTATTTGTTGAAATGAGGTGTGAAATTTCTTGAAATTGTGTAGGGTCTATAAGACGATAGAGTTTTTGAGAAATTAAAAAACACGTAAATGAAATATAAAGCACGGAGGAATAAGTGAAAAGGTCAAATAACGTTTACAATACGACAAAATGTAATAAAAATAATTACTATTAATTGCATTGGAACTCTAATACTACTGTGTAAATTCCGTAAACGAATATAGATGTAAGCTTTGTGTGCATTTTAATTTAAATTCTTGGACTGTTTATGCTACATTGTTCAGTAACTTATTCCACCCTTTTATTCTACTTTAACAAGGTACCGTAAGTACATGCTAGGACAGAGCTTGAATTTCGCCCCAAAATTACAGATTTCATTACTAGAACAACATAAAACATGTCGCATAAGAGTTCTCCGGGTTCACAGAGAGATAACGGCCCTCATTTTCTATCTTTACCCAACACTATCAATGCTAAAATTAAATGTGCTAAGTAACAGCAAGTATATATATTACATTGTACATTTTTACTTCCGCCTAACTTCTATGAGTAAAGTCTTTAGGCTGTTCCATAAGGACCTCTCTTCTTGTATGTTGGAACAGAGGGTTGCGTGGCGAGCAGATGATGGCCCATGACCCCGGCTTGGCCGGGGGAGCTAATTACATACCACACTCCCACAAGGCGGCCATCACGAATTCCCACAAACAGGCGCTAGTCGGATATCCACAGGCAATGGGCAAAAAAGGCACTCTGTTATTCTCTTCCGGTTCCCACACATCGTTTTGCTATGTATTCTGTTCTCTTTGCATTTATCTTCATTACTTTCAGGCTTTATTTACTTCATGACTTTCATTCAGTTGCTCTGATTCAACATCACAGCAGAAGTTACGTATATTAAAAGACTAACTGCTTTGTTTATGTTCTCTTGGCGAAATTAGAGAATACCTTGCACTTAACCGTCTCGCTACTTCTGCGTATTTGAAAATATAGTGCAGCGAGTCTTGCCAACGCTAGTGATAACGAACATAGCCGCTCTCAGCAGTTTCAAAAGAACACGCTCGTAATATTTCTCTGCAGTTATCAGACACGTTTCCTTTGATAGTCTGACTGATAATTTGCCAGGCAACGCGAAATTTACTCAAAATTGATTCCAGTTTTTTTTAACTGCTTAATGTCTCTCAACAGCGTGGTCTTTAAAGACAGGAAAGGATAGGGGGCAAGGAATGGGAATGAATTCGGCCATGGCCTTTTTTGAAGGAAGCATCCCGGCATTTGCCTGGATGCTCGGACGGGGATTCGAACCGCCGTCCTTCCGAATGCGAGACCAGAACGCTAGCCGTTACACCACCACGCTCGGTACCTGCAGTGTTAAAATGATCATACTCGGGCGCAAGTGATGGTGTTGCAAATAAAAAGCATCTTTGAGAGGTGCAAAGTGTATTGAATTTGATGGTACGATTTTCGAACATTTAATTTAAATGTTTTGTAATATATGCGCATGTTTTTGTATGAAAAAAGTACTTCAGTAAGTTATTGTGTGCTCCTGATCATTATCTGAGGTTTATTTTATACATAACATTCCAGCACATGTATCTCCAAAACAAATAGAAATCGGACAGGTGTTTATATGGACTACTTTATTCAATACTGCTTATATTACCACCTCCTTCAATATCACCCTGCACATTATTTTTAGAATATTCCTTAAAAGGCAGAAAAATAAGGCAGTGTCTATCGTAATAAAATCCTGTTACTATACAAGGTTCAAAATATTTAATAATCACATGCCTTATCAACGTCAATAAGGCTAAAATATAATGTCTAATTTAAATACCCAACTAAATACGCGGTGGGCGTGTGGTGACGCGCTGACATCGTATCCCCTTCTGGCCATCTAGGTTTCGGTTTAACCTCTAATTTAGTACTTACCGAAATAGGAATATTTTGTACCACACTCGATCCAAATTTTGCTATTTGAATATGCTTGTAAGTGAATATTTGGAGCAGTCTGGAATTTTAGCATACATTATTACATTTTGGGATCATAATTAATTTAAATTGAGCCAACAACTGTGTGATACTAGTGCGTGTGATATAGGTTTAACATAATATATTTGCTGCTCAAGAATTTTGCGATAAGGTTTATAATATGTCCTACACTTTTTTAGTAAACAACGATAAGCCTTAGTCCACTGCGAGAGTTAATGCCATTTGGTGACGTTGCGAGTACGAAATGCGATTAAGAAACGTGTAAGAGAGCAGAGACGCATGAGGAGTAATCTTACTGAAGATAACTGTGACAAATGCGGAAAGTGGTTTTGACAAAGGGCAGATTGTTATGGACGTACGCCTGAGAATGAGTAGCTCGCAAATGGCGAGGCTGGTCGGCTATCTGTGTGCTGCTGTAGTGATTAACAATGGGAAACGGTTGAAGGACAATAATTAAAAATCGTGCACCACCACGTCTATTATTCTGCCGATCAAATAGCGAATAATTAAAATTACTGTGCCCAATGGGACTGGAATCAGCAAACCTCGGCTCAAGTACTTAATACAGTTTTCATACTCTTGTGACCTTGTCCACAAAGCAGGTTAATTACTAATCATATACCAGGTGTTTCAAAAATGACCGGTATATTTGAAAAATCAATAAAAACTAATATGCTTGGGACAACAGTAAATTTTCAGGCAGACAAACTTTCGAAATTAGTTACAATTTTCAACAACAGATGGCGCTGCAGGCGATTTGAAAGATATAGAAGTAAACGGAGTCTATAAGTTCATCATTCTGTAAGTCGTCTTTCTGCTGTAAGCGTGTGCTGTTCACAGATTGTAATTTTGCTGCGAAATAATGGTGGAAAATATCGTACTTTAGATTTTTCCAGACTGCAGCGCCATCTGTTGTTGAAAATTGTAACTAATTTCGAAAGTTTGTCTGCCTGAAAATTTACTGTTGACCTAGGAAAATGCAACAAACGGCGTATTTCTATCGCTGGCCGTTTAGTTTTTATTGATTTGTCAAATATACCGGTCATTTTTGAACCACCCTGTAGCATCGCAACTCTCGTAATTACTGGACTGCGTGAACGAAGCAAGACCTAAGTATTTAAATATTAACATCCATGCTAACTTGCCTTTCAGATGAAACATTCTCAATATCTTCCGCAGTAAAATTACGGTAACAGACTTAGGGAAACAGCCCAATGATAAGAGTAAAAGGCAGCTCAGTCTAAAGGTTAGAAGTGTCAGGCTGCGCGCTTTATAAGGACCCGCTCAGGAAGGGCCGGCCAATCTATTAAGCAGTTTACGATAACGGGTGTTTAAGAGAGACAGCCGCGCGCCCAGGAGATGGAGATG